>JABUQX010033171.1:12500-17622 GCA_015478945.1 Trachelipus rathkii
AGGGGAGGGAAGGGAAGTCCACTAAGAAGATGAATTCTTCCAATAAATTTATTAACTCTGATGAATCGGCCAGTGTGGATTGCAGATTGTGTGAGGAGAAGCACTACATGTCTTCTTCCCAACGTACTCAACACCTCAAACCAGAAAAGAGAGGTGATTGAAATTGGAAGATGTGCTATGTTGTAGTACTAAACATATCGCGAAAAAATGTCCTGCCAAACAATATGGCTTAGATCGACTTCTGCAAAAGTGGAGCACACATCTCGGCTCTCAGCTATGATGGTGTTAAAACCAAAAGCAAAAACCCTTGTCAGTACGAAGATGCAAATAATCATCCTACTTCGTCCCTTGCTTCTGGTGCATCTGCAGCTACTGGAGAAACGTCTTGAATAGAATCAAATTGCATTTCTCCGATAATATCTTTTAATGTCAAAAGAGGAAATAAAATCATTCCCATTCATGTTTTTACTGGATCTATGTAGTCAATCAAATTATTTTTGTGATAGCGTTTTGCATAAGTTGGGTGTTGATATCGACTCCCTTCCGTCGTCTAAGAACACTATTAAGACTCTTGTGGACGAGGACAGGTCAATGAAATTCGATTGAGATAGATTTAAACCGCAATGTTGTGATTCTCCTTTAGAACACTCAATATGTCGAATCCGGATTTAGATTTTTAAATTTTAAGGTTAAAGGGTTATGGAGCTATTAGCATAGTCGATTCAGTGGGTAATAATGTACTAAATAGAATTTTATTCGGAAAGTAAGGAATTACACGGAAATAACAGATTGGTCTATTAGAGTATACGTGCTGTAGATTTCCTGTTTGAAAATGCTATTGGAACTGGCCACGGGTACATTCCCTTTGGTCCGTTTAAAAGTTTTTTCACACCGGCACAAATTGAAACCATTTTTGGTAGTAAGTCTCCTCAAAGTCACTCTACGAATGGCACGGCATTGTGTCAAAAATCTTCACAAGTACTCTTCTTCTCTTCGTAAGTCTGTTAGCAAAGTCCCTAAGTAGTTATATGAATTTTAAAGTTGAACCATCAACATCCTATTTTGATTCACTGCCTCACACACATACTGCTGTTGAACTTGACCTGGACCTAGTAAGTATGTTCCGCCTTGAATCTCTTGGGAATCGACGAAGAAGCTAATCAAGGTTCTATCGATATTGTTTTCACTCAAAAGTTCGAGGAGATTATAAGCTTTCAAAATGGAGACTACCACGTTCAACTCCCGTAGTATGAAAATATCCTCAAGTCAGTGACATCTAACCATCACGTCGTGCTGACAGCTTTTCAAATATATATATATATATATATATATATATATATATATATATATATATATATATATATATATATATATATATATATATATATATATATATTAAATATATCATATTATTATTATATATATATATATTAATATATATATAATTATATTATATATATATAATATATATACTTAAACAACAATAAAACCTTTAGCTCTAAAAAATTTCCAACACTTTGCCAAAAAAAATTTCCCCTTTTTTAAATGGTTTGGTAAAAATATTCCCAAAAAAAATTCTTTTAAAAAACCAAATAAAAAAACCAAAACCAAAAAACTCCAACCAACAGATTAACAACTAGACGAGTTACAAAATTAAAGAACAACGAAGAAGGCCCCCTCCCCCCCCATTCACTCCGCTAGAAGTACTTATAACACCATCAAAAACCTCAAAAATTCCCAAGCAGAAGGGACCAGACAAAATATCCAATATCCACCTCAAAAACCTTGGAATAAAGCCATAACAGTACTAACCCAAATATTCAACATTGCTTGGCAAACAAACAATATCCCATCTTTCATGAACCAAGCACACACAATCCCCATACTAAGACCTAATGAACCACTCAACAATCCTGCCTCATATAGATCTATATCATTACTTTCTGTTATATCAAAAGTTTTCGAGAGGTTAATCCTGAATAGAATCTCCCCCCTTCCCCCCCCTCAAATACACAACATGGATTCAGACCAAAACACTCCACTACCACATTACTTACCGATATGACACAAAACATCATCACAGGTTTCAACCAAAATCTGCCACACTCTCGCACTCTCCTGGTGGCAATAGACATAAACAAAGCATTTGATGCAGTCCCACTTCACCTCTTAAGAGACAAAGTTTTAAACACAGAAATGAACATCAACGACAAAAAAAATACTAGCAAATTTTCTAACCGTCCGCACAGCTAGAGTTATGCAAGGATAACACATCTCTCATACATACATATTATATATCGAGCCCCACGGTGCCATCCTATCACCAATACTCTTTAATTAATCTCAATCTACCACAACTCACATCCCCTTCTATAAAATTAATAGCTATGCAGAGATCTAACAATCACAGCCCAAAGTCCTCTATAAATACAACAACGAACAAGAAAGCTACAGCCAATACTATAGACCAATTGGGCATGGTATCAATCAACAGAATGACACCTCTCCTCAAAATCCTCTATCACATTCCTCACACCCAACAAAAGAGTCAAACCGCATCCCACAATTTTCCTTCAAACAACAGACTCCACCTCATTAAACAACCCAACCTCCTTGGGTTAACTTTCGACACACATGACATTCACCCACCACATAAACAATATTACATCTAGATGCACACATAAATTGAATGCAATGAAAACAATAACCGGAAACTTTTATCCAACAAAAAGAGTCCTCACAATAGTATACAGACAATATACATTCGTTCAATTTTAAACGTTTGGGCTCTCACAATATCACAATCCACCATATAAAAATCATCGGTCTTTCAAAACAAAACTCTTAGAATAATAACAAGTTACCTTCCTTCCTCACCCATCCACCATTTATAAGCCGAAACAAAAATCCTTCCTACAGAGGCCCATCTTGACATGATAGGCTGCCAATTTTACAGCAAATCACTTTCAACAGACCACCCCTAACACAAACTTTACAACAACCCTAGCCACTCATGGAAGCGGACCTCACCGAATAAGAGTATATAGTATATATATAAAATATAGATATATATTTATATATATAATATATATATATATAAATATTATATTATATATCTATATATATATATATATATATATATATATATATATATATTATATTATATATTATATATATATATATATATATATATATATATATATTTCCCACAAAAATCTCTTTTCCTTCAGTTTCCGGAAAATGGGGAGTTAAAAGTTTAGGCCTTGGATAGTTTGTAGGATAACGCAAATCAGACTCCAGCTCAGAATATGACTTATTTTAGATAAAATTTACACCACAGTGTAGAGCGCCTAAAAAAATAATAAAAAGAAATTACAAAACATGAAAAATATAAAATGGTTTACATAAGAAAGTTATACAAAAATCTGAAAAACATAAACAAAAAAATTACAATCTAGCCTATTCCACACATCTTATATATAAGGATTGTAGATGCATATTTATACACCTGATCAAAAATTATTAATAATACACAAAAACTGATACAAATTTGATGATGAATGTTATATAATTAATATGGAGGCACCATAAACAGCAAATCTTTAGAGTACAAAATTTCACAAATGTTCCAGCCGAAGCTAAACCTGATTTTATTGATTTCAGCTGGTAACAAAAATTGTATACAAAAATTTATAAAAAAATATACGTATGATTGTAATTTTCTATGAAGGCCAGAAGGAAAAGCAAAAGTTAGATGCTCGACGTATGTAATTCAGTATGCCATAAAGTTCACCTCTGGTGATAGAATACATGAAAATCTTATAGAGGCATACCAAAACTTTAAATACTCGGTATATCATAAATATATCAAATATACAAATTTTTACCAACTTATCTTGTGAGAAATAAAATTATTTAAAAGTATAAAATTATGCAAGCACAGTATCTCTTTGAAAAACTCGTTCAAAAAAATAAAATCTACCCCTCTGGTGATGAACTACAAAAACTTAATATGGGGGCATTATAACTGAGGCTAAACAAATTTTAAAAGATTTCAGCTTGTAACCAAAAATTGAATACAAAATTTATATAAAAAAAATATACATAGGGTTCTAATTTTATATGAAGGGCCTGGTGATGAGCAGTTATAAAAATTGGAAAGGAATCAGCGTATGTAGGGTAGCGCCCAGAAGTTGGCCACATCTGAATACGCTTTGGGTGAAAAGTTTATTCAGTGTGGAATCATAAATTGTATAAAAACCAAATCAACATATTTTAAAAATTTTAAATGATTTATAGTACTAACTTTACGATTAAATTTGTAAGTAATAAATTTTTAATTTTATTAAAAAAAAATTTTCAGTCTTAAAGGGGAGAAAAAAAAATGGCATGGTAAGTTGTGCGAAAACCCCATAAAGCAGTTCTAAATATGCTTAGAGTGAAAAGCATATTTAAAAAAATGATAACTAAAACTATAAAAAAAAAAACATTTACTGATGAACATAAAGGCAAAGGGAGTTTATCTTTGAGTTTACAAATATTCTCAATTTTGTTTTCAAATCAAAAAAAAAAAATATATACAATCTAAATTGAATCTGTGGCAAACTTATCTTACAAAAAAACTTAGTGTTCCATTTTACTCTCATTATATAACCAGGTCTAGTAGCAAGTGTGTATAGTATTACAAATTCCAAAATCTTCCTCAGCGCACAAGAAAAAAACCCAAAGTTCATAATATGTATAAAAAAACTTCGATACTAATGTTAAATTTTTGAAAGAGAATAAAATTTTAATATATAAAAATTTTAAAGTCTTCGAAAAAAAAAATTGTCGAGGTAACCGAGGCGACAAAACTGTTTCTTGCTTTCAAATAAACTTTTTTTTTGAAGAAGTTTATTTGGAAGTGTGAGTGATAAAAAAAAACTAATTTACTAAAGAAAATATCCTAAGCTAATAATTTACTCATACTAATATTGGGAAGAGAATAAAATTTTGGTATGTAAAATTTTAAAGTCTTCGAAGAGAAAAAAAAATCGTCTCAGAGGGGTGCGTGGCAAAACAGTTTTTCACCTTCAAATAAACCTTCTGGTAAAGTTTATTTCAAAGTGTACTAAAGAAATAT
>JABUQX010033172.1:0-57254 GCA_015478945.1 Trachelipus rathkii
TATATATAATTAATATTATAATATATAATATATATATATATATTAATTATAAGTAAATATATTATATATAATATATATTATATATATATTATAATATTATATATATATTAATATAATTATATATATATATATATATATTTATATATTAATATATATACTTAAATATATATATATATTTTAAAAATATATATATATATATATATATATATATATATATATATATATTATTATAATATATATATTAATATTAATATAATTAATATATTAATATATATATATATAAGTATTAATATTATATATTTCATAATAGAGCAGAGAGAGAAAGAAATTATTAAAAAAAAAGTTTTTTTTTTCAATTTAATCGTCAATCTTCGAATCATAATCCTGGTTTAACCGTCTTCGTATTATTGTGTGAAAGTACCTAAACATTCCGTTTCCAATACAATGACTTTAACATCAGAGTTTTTCATACATCGTGTATAATTTTTTGACTAAGTCACATAAATAAATAGCTAACAGATATATATATAATTATATCTAAATAACATTAACTCAACTTTAGTTATACTCTAGTTAGCATCTTTGATAATGAATTAATGGTGTGGTATGCATAAATAATACTTATACATTGTAGGTAATTTAGATGGTCACTAATTAACTTTTCATTTTTATTACATATTAGGAGCTTATCTTTTATTGTGTGTGTTTTTGATCCTATCGTGAAGCTGTATTGCTAAAAGTGCTGCAACTTTGTAAGCTATAGCTACTATGTACATTGTTTAAAAGGGCAAGGCAGAAAAAATTATATGAATTTTTCAATAAGAAAATACGTACTGAGGAGCCAGCACAAAATACATTTATAACAATCGATCATAATGATGAAGAATCGCAAGGTATTGTAAGAGAATCTATAGTTCCTACCGCAAAAACACGCGAGATTAAATATCAAAAGCAGTGGGAAACTAAATACAAGTGGTTGTACTTTGATCGTACTAGGGGTGGTGCATTTTGTAAGCTGTGTGAAGAGCATTTAAAAAATGACATAGATTTGCTTCAAAAAACAGGTGGAGTTTTTATATCAGTGTCTTTTAATAATTTTAGAAAAGCTACGGATGTTCAGGAAACTTTGAAAAAAATCTTTAAATCAGATAAAAGCACTGAAGGCAATTTCAGATGGAAAATGTTAGACTTGGCGGGCTTAAAGGGCTTCCTGTCCAAACACTTGAATTCAACAGAGTGAAAGTGAGAAAAATGTTAACAGAGAAGCTTTTTTAATGCGTTAGTTAGAAGCGCATATTTTTTAGCTAAAGAAGAAATACCTTATACCACCAAATATGAAGCATTAGTTCGTAGGATTTTATTAAAAAAAATAAACCCTTGAGGACTGGATTAAAGCCCAAAGTGAGAGATCGACATACATTAGTAATTTAACCGCTTCAGAGTTATTTGCCGTCTATTGGTGAAGTCTTGGACAAACAAGATGAATATTTTCTTAGTGGTAGATTTTACTCTGAATTGCAGATGATCACGAACATAAATAATTCAATAGTCAATTGTCAACTGTTAGTTTGCTATTGTCCCAGATCCAGTTTATGAAGTAAAGAAAGGTTTTTTATGTATGGTTGAATTAGAAAAAACTGGACGGCGAGTCAATATTTCTTGGCTATGCTGATGCTTTAAATAAAAAAAACTTTCTTACAGAAATTAGTACATGTTCTTTTTGACGGTTGCTGCGAATTTCAAAGTGGTATATAAAGGAGGTGCGCGGAACGGATTTTGGAATGAACAATTTGAAATTCCCTATATTCATTGTAGAGCTCACGTTTTATCGCTTGCCGTCACTAATTCCAGAAAAAGTTTCCAATGATTAAGAGGGCTTTACATGTTGTTAAAGATTTCTCTACAACTTTTTTCATTGTTCTCTCCTCCTAAAGAGAAATAGATTTTACATAAATTTCAAAATCACTAGAAAAGCCTGTCCTTAAAGTTTGCAATTATCGTACGGTACATGCTGTGTTTTTATGTTTTCAATCAATAATGATGGCATGCGAACACATTTACAAGGATGGTGCCGATTTAACAAGTTTATCTGGCATTCTGGTGGTATTCTTTTAGAAATGACTAATATTAGTTTTATAGTGAGTTTGGCTATTTTAAATGTAACACTGAGTGCCTTGTCAAATTTAAGTAAGGTTCTCCAAAAAGAAGCTCTTAAACTCTCATCTCTCCTGCAGCGAGTTTTAGGTTCTATTGGACAAATAAGAATTAATTCATCAAGTTATGTGTTATGAACTGCAAATGAAAATTAAATGCAAATTAAAGGCCTTGAGAATTATGTTTCAGAATTTAAACAAGTAAATTTTACTGAATACCAAAAAAATTGTTTAAAAATTGCAAGAGGATTTGTGAAAGAAGTAGTAAACGAAATGAAACAAAGATTTAATGATAAAGCTATAAGATTAATACAGCTATGTGCATATTTTGAAAACTTCAAACAGTTAGTTCAAATGAATGAAAATGAATGTATAGAACTTTGCCATCTGTTTGGAATTAATGAAATTGATGCCGCTTTGTCTGATTTTAAATCTTTCACACATGTTGCCCACAATAAGTTAAACGATACTAGTACAGGTGTTGCTGTTGCTTGTTGCTGTTGCTTATTCTATTTTAAGAGCTGATATTGGATATGAAATCTTTAAAAAAATTGCTGAATGTATATTGTGTGTACCTATTTCAACTGCCAGTGTGAAACGATCTTTCAGCACCATGAATAGGATAATGACAAAGCTCAGGAATCGTATGGGACAAGAAACTTTACATTCCTGTGTTAAAGTGTCCATTGAAGGTGATGAAGAGCAAACAGAAGAATTTATTCATCAAGTGATCAACAACTATGCTTTCAAAAAGACAAGACGCATTCGTCTTATTTAAAATGTGAGGAATAATTGTTAATTACACTATAATATATTATAATATATATATAATATACTATATATATATATATTTATATATATTTTATATATATATATATATATATATATTATATATATATATATATTAGTATTATATTATATATATATATTAATATATATATATATATATAAAAAAAAAAACTCCAAAAAAGCTCCACACTATAATATATATATATATATATATATATATATAATATATATATATATATATATTATTTTGTATATATATATATATATATATTATTATATATATATATTATATATATATATATATATATATATATATATATATATATATATATATATATATTCCACTCCCCCTAGGTATAGTGTAAATTCCCCCCGGAAAAAAAAGTCTGAATTAAACACTGGATGGGGAGGGTGGCGAGGGTGGGGAGGCTCTGGAGGCTCGGGGGGGGGGCTGGTTTGATTTATATAAAAACGTATTTTTTTAAGTTATAAACTTAAAAAGAATAAAAAAATGCTTAATTTTTAAAAAAAAAATTAAAATTTAAAAAAATTTTAATTTTTTTTTAATATTTTAATTTTTTTTTATTTTTTTTTAAATTTTAAAAAAAAATTTAATTTAAAAAAAAAATTTTTTTTTTATTTTTTTTAATTTTTATTATTTTTTTTAATTATTTTCTTTTCTGTATCGAGGATAGATCATAAGAAAGATGTATACCAAGTTTCGTCGTTCTATGTCAATATTTCAGGTTTGGGGGCCGGAGACCCCCTTTGGGGTGAGTACGGCTATTTAACCCATATATGATGGGAGTACCTTATATGATGGGTATATACCGAGTTTCATCGTCCTATGTCAATTTCCAATGATTGAGGGCGAAACCCGACACTGTGGGGGCGGGGGGGTCCTAGACACCCTATACGGTCCTATAACCATCATATTCGAGATCTACGGATTCGATATCTAAAGAATGGATATCTAATTCACGTAGTCGTTGCTCGTATGATTTACCTCTCAATTCAGGGATTAATTTAGTTGCCCTTCTTTGAATTCTTTCAATTTTTTCGGTTTTTTTTTGAGGTATGGACTCCAAAACTGCACTGCGTATTCCAGATGAGGTCTAACTAATGTTTTTTAGAGAGGAAGTATTATATTTTTAGATTTATATTGGAAGTTTCTGGCAATAAATCCTAGAGCTTTATTTGCTTTTTTAACAGCTTCAGCACATTGTTTCGCAAACTTTAAATCATTATTAATTAATTAATACTCCTAGATCCTTTTCCTCACTGACAACTTTGATAACTGTGCCATCTATTTTGTAATCATATTCATTGCTCCCAAATGGTTATAACTTACATTTCGGCATTAAATTCATTTGCTATGTTTTTGACCAATTTACAATCTTGTTCAAGTCGCTTTGGAGTAATTGATAATCTTTCTCACATATTATGCGATTTCCATGTTTCGTATCATCCGCAAATTTCGAAATATTGCCTCAAATATTATCATCTATGTCATTTACATAATTATATAATGAACAGTATTGGACCCAGGATAGATCCTTGGGGTACACCACTAGTAACATTCGCCCAATCTGAGCATTCACCATTGATAACGACTCGTTGTTGTTGATTCGAAAGCCAATTTTTAATCCAATTTAAAAGTCTTCCTCGAATACCGTGAGCTGTAAGCTTTTCCAATAATCTTTGATGAGGGACGGTTTCAAATGCCTTTTGAAAGTCTAGGTAAATGACATCGAAGGATTTATAATTATCTACATCGTTAATAACCACATTAAAAAATTCTAGCAAATTTGTTAAGCATGATCTATTTCTTCTAAAACCGTGTTGGGAATTCTTGAGCAATCGACGATCTTCAAGATGTGCAACTAACCTATTAATTTTACCAACTATAGAAGTCAAGCTTATTGGTCTGTAGTTAATCGGAACCTTACGATCTCCTTTTTTGAAAATGGGAGTTATATTAGCAATTTTGAAATCATGAGGAACTATTCTTCTTTTAAGACTTATGAAAAAGCATAAAGGTTTCACTAATATGTCTTTCAAATTTTTGAGATGCATTGGATAGTATCCATCTGGTCCAGGTGATTTATTTATTAATAGTTTATCAATCTGGAAAGCAACTTCCTCTTCTGCATGTTGTCTGCATGAAAATCTCTTATGTGGACAAAGTTACTTAACGCCCACACGGAACTGGAGCTCGGATCAAAAAAATTTTTTTCACAGGTAGCATCTATGATACATAAATAGATGTTCTAGGGTCGAAATGAATTTTTTTTCCCTGTTCTAGGGGCGAAATTATATATATATTATTTGTAAAGGTATTACACGGCAATGTAGGGGGCTCGAGCCGACGGGGAACACAGGGGGGGACGTTTTCCATACCCTGTAGGGGAGGGGCGGAGGAACCCCCGCGACACCCAAATACCAAAGAGCGGGGGTTTCGGAGACCCTCCCGGAGGGGGGAATGAGTCCTACCCCGTAGTTCCCGGAAGGCCGGGAGACCCGATTCTTCCAGGTTGGCCGGATAACCCTTGGGGTATTCTTTAGTTAAAAAAAAAAAAAACAAAACCACACTAGAAGTCTATTTAATTTTAACGAGTAACGCTATAAAAGGTCTTAAATAGGCTCTCTAATCATATTACTATAATTATTAACAATAATTTTTTTTTTTCACATTTTCATAACTAAAATTTTACCAGGATTCCAAAAATGTATTCCTTTTCGCTGTAGCTATTGTAGTTTTTGAGATATTTTTTTTTTTTTTTTTTTTTTTTTTTTTTTTTTTACATTAGTTCTATAACGTCTATTTATGTATCATAGAGGCTACTGTGAAAATTTTTTTTTTTTGATCGAGCTCCCGTTCCATGTGGGCGTTAGTAAATCAAACCACTTATATATATCATATATAGGCTGCTACTAGATTCTCTTTCGTAAAACTGTCGAGAAATAAATTATTTAAAATTTTTTCCATATCATCTATTTTTATTTTAAATTACCTTTAATGTCTATTATAGGTTCTTTTGATTTCTTTTATTAATTTTTGTTATTAACATATTTGTAAAACTTTTTAGGATTAATTTTACATTCTCGAGCAATATTAATTTCATAGTTTCGTTTATAATATCTAATTAATCGTTTGCAGCTTCGACGACAAGCTATGTAACTATTATTATTTTTCACTGAAGGAGACGACTTCCATAGTTTATATGCTCTATTTCTATTACTTAAAGAATCTCTAATTTCATTATTCCACCATCTTGGCTTCGAATTTGGTAAAATTCTTTTAATTTTATACGGAACAAAATCTTTTTCTTTGTCTTTAAATATTTGTAGAAACGTATCCCACATTACATTTGCATTTCCTGTTAATGTCTCATCCCAATCATAGACAGATAAACTGTCCTTTAAGCCATTAAAATTGGCGTTCTTAAAATCTGGAAATTTCAAGTAATTGTTGTGTATTTTGTTTTCAATATTAATGGTAAATTTAATCATGTTATGATCACTTTTACCAATGGGTTCGATAACCTCAAAACTTCTTACCAAGTCCCAGTAACTCACTATTAATAGGTCTAAAATATTGTTTCCCCTCGTAGGGCAATCAATTATTTGAAAAAGGAAATTATCTCCTAAGAATTTTAGTAATCGCTTTCCTTCCGGATCTGCATCAAGTAAATTATAGTCGATATTTGGGCAGTTAAAGTCTCCTACAATTATTGTGTACCCTTCTGAGACTTTGTTCAATTCTTTATACAAAGCTACATCTATTACTGATTGTGAGGACGGTGGACTATCGACATTTATTAAGTTCAATTTTATATTTGATGTTTCTATTTTAACACCAAGTATATCAATTTCATTAATATCAGCTAGTTCTAGCTGAGTAGTTAGATATATATATATATTTTTAATGTAAATCATAACGCCACCCCCTTCCTTATTATTGTTTCTATCCTTGAAGTATAGTTTATAGTCATTAATTTGAAATTCCGAAACAAAATCACGATCTTTAAAGTTGCACCATGTTTCATTAAAACAAGTTTTCACCACTAACGAAATATTTGGTATATAAAAACAAATATTGAAATTTCAGTAAAAAACGTCAATTTAAGACACCTAAAACTATTAATAAATTCGATTTTCTGCTTTTTGAAATTGCATTTCAATGAAACGCATTATTTTTTCAAATGTTGAAAATTCCGTTAAAAACTCAATTTTAAGAATTACAAAATAATTTCAAATGTTGAAATTTAGGAAAAAACGTACTTTTAAGAGTTCTAAATTTGTAATGTGAAAATTTAAGAAAAAGCGTAATTTTAGGAGTTAATTTTTTTTTATTAAAACAGGTTTTCACTACTAATGAAATATTTGGTATATAAAAACAAATATTGAAATTTCATTAAAAAACGTTAATTTAAGATACCTAAAACTATTAATAAATTCGTTTATCTGCCTTTTGAAATTGCATTTCAATGAAACACATTATTTTTTTAAATGCTGAAAATTCCGTTAAAAACTCAATTTTAAGAATTACCAAATAATTTCAAATGTTGAAATTTAGGAAAAAACGTACTTTTAAGAGTCCTAAATTTGTAATGTGAAAATTTAAGAAAAGGAGTAATTTTAGGAGTTAAAATTTTTTATTAATTGTAATTATATCGTAATTTTCTATGTAAACAATAGCTTTAAATTCATTTATTTTGTTCCGGATACTTCTTGCGTTAAAAGATACCGCTTTCATTTCGCACATATCGAGCGAGGACTTGGACCATCCCGAAAAACCTGTTTCTTAGCAATTGTCTCTCTGTGTATTTTCCTAACCTCTGTGTCAAAGAGTCGACCCAATCTTGCATCACCAATGTCATTCAAATGAACCCCATCCCTTGCAAATAAACAATTTTGATCAGTAAAACTTCCCCAAAAATTAGCAAAAGAGACGTTTTCATCCTTGCAAATTTTTTCCAGTCTGGTGTTGAAAAATATAGCCTTGCTGGAAAATCTTAAGCCCATAATAATAAATAATAATAATAATGATAATAATAATAATAATAATAATAATAATAATAATAATAATAATAATAATAATAATAATAATAATAATAATAATAATAATAATAATAATAAAAATAATAATAATAAATAATAATAATAAAATAAATAATAATAATAATAATAATAATCATAAATAATAATAATATAATAATAATAATAAAAATAATAATCATAATATTATAATATAATAAATAATATATAATATGAATAATAATAATATTGTAGAAGAAGAAGAAGAAGAAGAAAGAAGAAGAAGAAGAAGAAGAAGAAGCGAAAGTGTGGTCGCAATGCGAGGAGGCTGATTACGCATGATGCGGTCCCCAGACTCTGCAAAACTCTGTAGCGATAAGGTCGGGTCACGGGGGCAAAAATTGATTGTATCTCCTGTGGCAGCTTCTGGAGGAGAAGCTGTAGTAGAATTATTTTTTTAAATGGCATGGTGAATCCACAAGCTGGGTGAGCATGGTGAAGAGCATCTCCCTAGGGGTAGGTCTCCTAAAGCCTCTCCCATCAGCAGCTGCTCCAGCTTATCCTCAGGCGATGAAGATAAACTGTCCAGGAGCACCTCCTTCAGGAAAGTGTACGGGGAATCCCAAGTGGAAGCCGAGGTAAGGGGATTTCGTACCTTTAGGAGTGGACTCTCTGGCAGGTCTGAAATCAGTTTGTTGTACTTTTGCTTATCGGTTGAGTCTCCTGAGAGGCTGGAATCAACCTAGAGGAGCCGGATCGAGTTCCGGGGCCTAGGGAATGAAATGCAGTGCGTGGTGATAATTGACCATGTGAAAAAAAGCTAGAAGAGAAACGCGGGGTGATTCTAGGCAATCGCGCAGAAAAGGGCAATATAGGAAAGTTCGAAAACGAAAACGAGAGCCGTCCTAGACAAAACGATATACCACAACAATATAATAATAATAAAATAATAATAATAATAATAATAATAATAATAATAATAAAATAATAATAATAATAATAATAATAATAATAATAAAAGATAAACTGGGATAATGGGCTCGGGGTCTGGTGTAGGGTGATCGACGATGATGGTGGATCGCAGGTGACGCTAAGGTTGAGTTGCCTGACGTTGTCGTTGTAGCCAGAGGTGGCCTTCAGAATCAAAGATAACAAGAAAACTGGACACCCAATGAAGACTGGTGGGTTGAGAGTCACCGTATTATATATATATATATATATATATATATATTTTTTTATATTATTATATATATATAGGTTTTAACAATTGAATTTTATAAGTTATATATATATTATTATATATTAATATAGTATATATATATAAATTAACTGTCTGTATGTATTATGTATAATATGTATATTATATATATATAATATATATATATATAAAGTGGCTAATTTTATATATATATAATATATATAATTCTATATATATATATATATATATATATATATATTATATTATAATATATATATATATATATATATATATATATATCTTAATATGTATTATATAATATATATATATATATATATATATATATATATATAATATATATATATATATATATATATATATATATATATATATATATATATATTATATTTTAATGTACTATTTATATATATTATATATATAATCCTAACACTAGACGAATAGAACCAGACCTTTATCCTGATTACTTATATATATATTATATATATATATATTAATTAATATATAATAATAATATATATATATTATATTAATATATATATATAGTATATTATATATATATATATATATATATATTCCTATTTATATATATATATGATGCTAGCTTTCCTTTTTTGATCACCTATATATATATATATATATATCATATATATTATATATATATATATATATATATATATTATATATATATAGCTTCACTGTATTAGAGCTGCGTGACATAGAATCTCGCGTTAGAGATTATATTCCTATTAGTAATAGTTATGCAATGATCGTGTGCTGGAGCTAGGTGATATATTATATATATATATATATATATATATTATATATATATACTATAATTATATATATATATAATATCTTGATGACGTACTACAGTTGGGGATAGCATATATAAATATAGTTATTTTATATATTATTTATATATATAAATATATAATATATATTTATATATATATATATATTTATATATAATATATATTATAATATATTATTATTATATATATATATATATATATATATATCTGGTGTTAATATATTAATTAATAATATTAATATATATTTTTTTATATATATATTAAATATATTATTATTATATATATATATATATATAATATATATATATATATATATAAATATATATATTATATATATAATATAATATATTATATATAATTATAAATAAATAAAAGGTCTCAGTCCACAATAATTAATTCGACTTGGTGAAACTTTTCTGGTCAAAGTAGATTCCAAATATAGCCCAGGCTACTTTGACGCAGTGAAATTGTTGGTGGGTGAAAAAAGTTTACAAATTTGATAAAACTTCTCACGATGTTCTTCAGCGTCGAATAGCTATTATGAAAGGCCTAAAGCTCTGAGTACTTCCTCAATGCTGGGCAGCGGCACATATGTTTCAAACAATCCTTAAATGGGTAGGCCACTCTGATCCTTCAATTATAGTTCCTTTCAGCTTCACTTGTATTCTGTCTAAATCTTTGAAACTCCTTAACCCTCATTTCCTGGATCATCTGCATCTCAATTCCCTTCATTCTTATCCCAGTAAGGCTTCCGTCGGTCCAAAAGTCAACTAATAGCGGAACACCATAATCAGTGGATTGGATAAGACCATCTCACTGATTTCTGGTGTTTCCGCTATTGGGCGATGGGATCGTAAGTGATGGCTCTTGACATATTGGAGAGATCTAAATCTAGTAATGGTTAGTCATTTCATCTTAAGCTCATCCTTCGGTTTTTTCCCTTCTCTTGTCTAGTTTTTTCTCTGATCGCTGGCAAGGAGTTCTACAGAACAGATGTGACTGGAAAGAGGCACCCAATAAGAAAGTCCGTGGCCTTAGTCCCATATCAAACAAAATTCATGAGAAGCAGCCACCCTTGGTGGTTCGGACCGACGCTTGATGGAAGGTGGTATGCGAGAGATCAATTCCCTCGGCACCTGCCGTGTAGTTACCTTAGTAAAGACTAAAGAGATAATGGTACTAACGTCACGTCGCACGGAGAAGTCAAGGAATGTGGAAAGTAGGGACAATTTATCAGTTTTAACCTTAAACTCAACTCTAAGTCGTCTAAAAGGAAGAAGTGAAGTAGAGAGATATTATGCCCAGCCGTCGACCGAATATGTGAGACACAGTAACTCAATACAACGGAGAACAAAACCCTTGGCAATATTGGAGTATTGTTCAGAGAAAAAAATTCCACCAACCTGAACAGAATCTCAGCTTTCTTTGAAGAGAACTTAGCGTCCCAAGTAAAGACTAAGTTTTCAATATAATTTATCGTTTATATTAAGACCAAGAATGTTTATATTGTCCACAGTTAGGTAAGGTGCGAGAGCCCATTGAATGAAGATAACTAGCAAGTTGGGAAGGTGTTTTTAAAGAGAGAGACGCGAAGCAGTTGATTTTTTAAAAGACTCAGATTTCACAAAGGTGAGGCGGGATCCCACTGTGGGAAATATATCATTTTCCCAGATCACGACAAATATAATTAACGAATTGGAAAACCTGAAGTTGAGAAGGATGTTCAACTTTCCTCGAAGCAACAGAGTGGGGTGCGCAGCATTGATATTAGTGGATGCAGTGAGTAGTAGTTGAGTTTAACATCGGGATCATCGTCAGAATTCGATAGAGCATTTCATTATCATTGACGCAACATGTCCTCATGAGATACACATGCAATAAATGTTAGTTATTTGCCAACTTTAAACATTTTCTTTTACACGGAGAGTGGCTGCTCAGTGTTTCTCTTCAACGATCACCAACTCACATATACCAACATGTTGCTGCTCTTGATATCGCATGCCGCAGGAGGGAAAACTAAAGACTACTATAACGTGAGCAAGAGGCATGAGACCGCAGGAGACAGCGCGATTATGTATGTAAGCAGTGGCTCGTTCATAGTTTTCAATACACACGTTCCAAAAAACTTGTCTGCAAGGTATTACTGCTCATAACGACCAACCAACACACAAGGGCCGAAGCACACTTTTTCATTCATTAGTCAAGATGATCCTATTGGAATATAAAATTGTCAGCCTGGGTCGTTTTCGGGACCTCGACCCGCTGTGACAGTTTACCGGTGTCGAAATTCTGATAACATTCGTATGGGCTGGACGCAATTGTGATTTACTTCAAAAACCTCAGATTCCAAGGAAAATGGAGCACGTGTTGAGGACGGTTTCAATATGATTCAATTGAACATTACTTATATCCAAGTGAGTATGTCTATAGAGAACGATAGTGGTATGGAGGTAAATTAACCTAGTTGTTTCCGTGGGGCTTTTTCTTCTGGACACATTACGTCAATTTCAGGGTTTTTGTTCTCCGTGTGTACTGGTCGGTTCACATTTGGGGGGGGAAGCTTCTGTCTCTTTTTTTGGATAGAGTTGAGTTTAAGGTAAAACTTTAATTGTTTCCCTTACTACCACTTTTCCTTGACTTCGGCGCAGTGAACGTTGTATATTTTTAGTCTTTTCTTAGGTTCTCCGGCATCTCGAGGGTTGTCGTGGCATTCACTCACGGTCGTTCGCCCAAAGGGTGGCCTGCTTCTCATGATTTGTGTTATGGCGCTTAGCATTTATTGCGTGCTCCTTTCCGATCACATCTGTTCGTAGGACATGTTCTTCAGGAACACTAGACAAGAGAAGGCCAACGAAGGAGGAGCTATGAAATGAAGCACCTACTAGATAGATCTCAATATGTCTAGAAGATCACTGAATCATAGGCTAATAGGGAACACTAAATAGTGAGATGGGTCTTCGCTAAGTATCTCTCACACGAGGCAGAGGCCTAACCTTTTGGGATCGGTTGAACATAGCGCGCTTCAGTATTGAGGGAATTTCAGTTTATTAAGGCATAGAGCTAGCACGTATCGAACAGACTCACACAGGTGTGTGAGACGTCTCTAGTGAGAGGAGAGTGCATCCAAGCTGAGAGTAAATGAGATACACTCAAAGAAGTACGGGGATGGAATACGCTTCGGCCTTGCCCTTTGCCTACCTATTAGACCCCATAGTCTTTGCCTCATGCCTGTCCGATAACTGTGTATTACAGCAGTCATGGGATACCAGAGAAAAAAAAAATGAGAAGGGAATCGCAGAATACGTCCACGGGTGAAATGTCGAAGATGAAAAAGAGGAGACCAGACGAAATTCGCCTTTTCAGAAGGCGTATAGCTACAGATCCACTCAAGAGGACATAGAGGAAAGCAGTTTAGCAGACCAGTTACTGATGCTTTTGGCAAGCAGCGGAAACAATTCTTTATAGTAGAGAACCAGAGGTCAGCCACTTTCCTTTTTTGTAAAAGCATGCTTAGTCTGACGAATAATATTCCCTTAAATGATTTCCGAGCTTCAAAGAAAAATTAGCCACAGAGTGATTAAGAAGGACAGTTTTTCCATTGATCGATGGCGGTCTCTATCCTCTGAGACTGCCAGACAGGTGCCTATCGAACCACTGATTTTGAGGAGAAAAAATTTAGTTGAAGATGGAATGGACCTAACTCATCTTGGTCGCTCCGGGATGCGATGTACGCAGGGATGTTTCATCCCTACTAGAAAGTGGGTAATTACGCGTAGCCACGTGGATATGTTAATTACCCGAATCGGTCGGTACCACAAAGAACCTCTCATCACACTGCGCCCTTACAACTAGCCCCGAACATCCTACCCCTGCCGGTGCACGTGACCAGACTTCCCGCAGATTTACAAGCCCTTCTTCACTTATAAAAATTCTTCTCCTCGATCAGGTCCCATCTTGTCTCTGTGATCCCGCATTGTGCATCGCTACATTGACCTCAAAATCTCGTTTATCTATTGACATTTTCTGTCAAGCTTTCGCCGCCAATACATAACTTCCCCATTTTCTATCTTTTTCTTCAATATCCTTTTTCAGTTGTGACGTTCTTCCACCATTTCTACATCTACATATCATACACCTCTTTCTCTTACCACAAGCATTACTCTCCAACTCATGAGCATGCACTGGCCTTAATTTACCTTACGGAACATTCCACGCATCCTGACCGCATCTTTCTACTAGCCTTCCTCTCACGATCGTGCTCACAAGACCTAGCTTTGCTCTTTTGCCGGCAAGAGTCTATATCACTCTAAACCTGGTCCCTACCGCTGTACTCGTATACCCGCCACGTGTGGCACATTCATCCCAACATACCCATCAAACTGTATTTTCCCGTGCGCTCTCCGAACGCTGACTAGACGCGCCGCCACTCCTCGTGCATCAAGCGTAAAAACACTGCTCATGCCCTCCCCTACTAGCTTTCATAACAAATTAAAGTCACAAGAGAATTTATACCAGACATACGATTCTAAATACGTATCATACAGCGTAATATAGCACACGTTTCCTTTTCAAAAAATGTCTATAAAGATAAATAACTTTAAGTCTGTTTTTAAACACGCAGTATTATTTATTTACCTATGCTGTGGACACTCGCTAGAGGATAACTTCACAACCATATTAGTATATTCATGGAAATATCATAATATAACAGATAATATATACACAATATCAATAATTTTATAATAATAATCCGTCTACATAATTTCATTCGAGCTCCCGCCCTGACATTTACTGTCAGCACAAACTCTTTCCTTTAACGCTACTCATCCTCAACACTATCTACAGATCTCAACCGCTTTCAAAAAATCTTTCCATTCCCGCAATCATTGTTCCGCACCTTCCAATCAAAGTAAAAGCCCAACTTTAAAACACTTTCTTTTCTGTCGTATTTCTCTATCTCAACCAATTCAACTAATCAACTAATAACTAGCTCGGCTTTTTCATTTTCCTTAAAATTCCGATTCATTTTCCTCCTTAATTCTTACCACATTAAAATGTCACTAAATTTAGAGTGCCAACTTCTTTTAATCTGTCTTATCACTCGAATAATCTGTCATAACAACTTCAACAATTGGTCTTCCACACGCCTTCTTCAAAAAAATAAGTAAACTAAATCCACTTAAACTCCACAAAAACCTTTCAATTTACTAGTGTCAACCATAATGAATCTTCCTTGTCTTTCATTTTCACTTAATTGTTTTCTATTTAAGATTTCCTAATCACCACCATCCATTAAATTAACCAATGTTCTTCTTTGACCCGTGACCAATTTTTCCCCACTTCATTACAACCATCAAAATATTCTCTTTCTTTACCAGCTCCTCACTCCTCCTTATCACTTTTTCACCTCTTCTCATTCAGCTTGTATCTTTCTACTTTAGCTTACTTGTCAACAACTCCCCCTCAACATTCTCTTGCACCTTCTCGCCACATTCTCTTTTGTTTTACCAACCGACTTCGGTTTTCTCCCTTTTGACAGTAATATTTCCGTTTAACATCGCTTTCGCGCCACGCTCTTCCTACCCTTCAAACATGGCATCCTTCCCTACACAACCAGTTTTCTACATCTTCCCCAATCCTTTATTCGACTTGTAACCTCAACACTAGCCACTTCTCTTACCACATCTTGAACTATAGTTTCTCCACCGTAATCTATTGGGGTTTTAATTTCATTTCGGGTAAAGAATACTAAGTAATTTTTTCACACCTTTTGTAGTTTTTTTTTTTTAAATCTTTATTTTTATAGTTTTTCTTGATCTACTATATATATATATATCAATTACTCTGGTATATATTTACTATAACATAATATATATACATACCAATATATATCTATTTATTATACTATATATAGTATATATATATATAATATATAATTCTTCGAAAAGGCATTTACATTTATGCTGAACCTACATTTAATTGGCATTTATCATTTGAATAATACTAATTCCAATTGTTACTTATTATGTAAGCCTTTAGATGAAATATTTAATTAAATTTTTTTAATAGTCTCTTACCTTTAAATATGCTCTTTGATGTATTGACTCCACCTGGGTTTATCCCTTTAACAGTTTAACTCGTTCTTTTTTCTTTCAATATTTATTAATTCATATTCTAAGTACCATAATTTAACCATAAAAAATATCAACCATCCAAGATTATTTATTTATGGCTATTCCTCATTCCCACAACCTAACTTATCAGATCTTCCTATTTCAACTCGGCTCTTTCCTCAAGACCATCAAATTTATTAAATAATAATAATAATAATAATAATAATAATAATAATAATAATAATAATAATAACTCTAAAAGGAAAAACGAAAATAAAACCTCTACATATTTAAAAATATATATCATCAAAGTTAGTCAAGAAAAATGAAAATGATATATATAATATATAATAATATATATATATAGTATATATATATATTTATAATATATAAAAATATATATATATATATATATATATATAATAGTATATATATATATATAATATAAATATAAAAATATATTATATATATAATATATATATATATATATATATATATATATAGCTATATATTACGGCTCAAATAGCAAGAAATGTCATTCCAATAATATTTGAGTGGTGTGCTACAGGATAGTATTTTAACCATGATTTAAGATGACAACCATAAAGCTTTATTTATTGAAATATATTTTATATATATATATATATATATATATATTATATATATATATATATATATATATATATATAATATAATTTATATATAATATATATATTATATATAGTTATATATATAATTATATTTATATATTATTATATATATTATTTGAAATCTACGTTTATCAGGGGTCACATTGGGTAATTTTTAAACGGGACTTCACTGAGTTAGTGTAGTTTACATAGGCGACTGAAAGAGGCTTCACTAGAAGCGAAAGCTATCGTCATTTCAATCTCACCTTACGTAACTCATGTGAAATAATATTGATTTTGTTTTAATTATTAATTTTAAAATAGTGTACTCATAGTGTAATAAATAAATTTTAAAACCAAGATTTTGCTTGCAACCAAAGGGTTAATAAAAAAATAAAATAATTTTTATATATAAAAATATATAAAAAAATATAATATATATATATATATATATATATATATATATATATATATATATATATATAATATATTATTATATATATATATTATTATATATATATATAATATAATATATATAATATATATATAATATACGGTACTTATATTACGGCAAAAACGAAAATCTTCTATTAAAGTCAATAAAACTCATGAAATGACACTGCCCATTGAGCTACCATTAATAATATATATATATATAATATATATATATATATATATATATATAGACTATTGTATATATATATATTAATATTATATATATAATTATATATATAATATATGATTATATATATATATATATCTATATTATATAATATATATATATATATTATATATATATATATATATATTATTTAAAAATTGAATTTAAGGAAAAGAAAACATTGTGAAGACAATACAAACAAAAAAAATACCTTAGGTAATTTTTAACAAATATATATATATATTATATATATATATATATATATATATATATATAATATATATAATTATATATGTATATATATATATATAATATATATATATATATTTATATATATATTATTATATATATAATATATATTTATTATATATATATATATATATATAATATATATATATATATATATATAATATATATATATATATATATATATATATATATATATATATATAAATATATATATATATATATATATATATATATATATAATCAACCTGGCTAACAAAAAGTTCCAAATAGCGAATAAATTTATGCACTTATCAACAGAGAACCTGGACCTGACTTATTCTACCTAAAAGCTCCGTAGCTACGTCATTGGCGTGTCTTCAATATCGTTTGAAAGACCATTGAACTGATGACTATTTTCCGAATTGGTTTCAAATCGGGCGTTCATAGAAGAAGGAAAGCTACTAGAATTGGACGACGACGACGACGAAGAATTCTCACTTGAATTTGCAGCATTAAAAATATTATTTGAAGAAGATCGCGATAAAAAGCTGGAGTTGCCAAACGGATTGGAAGTCGCAATGGAACCATCAGATGTGGGAGGGGAAGAGCCTAGTTCTTTAAGGTTGACCATCTGCTGCATCAGTGCAAGGGTTCCTCCCGAGTCTACTTGTAATATAACCCAAATTGTATCTGAAAGAAAATAATATTAACAATCACTGATGCGTAAAACGTAAATAAATAAAATAAACAATAAATAAATAAAATTAAAATAAATAACCATGCATGGTTTAAAAATCGAACAGTTAATACTACTTTTACCTTTGCTGTTTAAAAATTTAAATGTTAAAATCTTTTTACATTTGAAAATATATAAAAGTGAGCACAAAGTAAATTAAAAATATTCTTATTTAGATTAAGGTATGATTTTCATAAGGTGCAAATAACTGGTGTGTGCAAAAAGTTTTAAATGTGCTTCAGACCCCCCCCCCCTCTTTTAAATTGGGTGAGGAAAAAAAATGTGATCCTTCCAAAGCCGGTCACAAGAAAAAGAAATGCCATGAATATTAAGAAGAGAGGAAGGTTTGAGATATCCGTTTATGAAGATGGAGTTGTCTGGGTGGGTATGATGAGAAGACAATGAATTTTTTGGGCATTTAAAAAAAACAATGTTTTCCAGGAGTCAATTAGAAATACGAGAGAAGGTCAGAGAGAGGTCAATTTCTTGGCATCAGCTATTTGAGATTGGGTGGAATGCATTCAAAATGAAGAGAAAAAAGATTGAGATTGAATAAGGTAAGAGTGTTTATGTGATAAAGTAACAATAGCCAAAGAGGATGAAATGGAAACAACTTCAGACCTTAATATTAATTTAATATTAATAGCGGAGTGAAGCAGGGATGTGTATGTCTCCTTGGTTATTCAATTTGTATATGGATGGGATTATGAAAGAATTAGAGGTGGGGGTGGCAGGGAACGGTGTTAGAATGATGAAGAATGGAAGAAAATGGAGGGTGCCCTACCTATTATATGGGAATGATTTGTTTGTGTGGTGAATCGAAGAGTTGAGAGGATTGGTAGAGAATTTGGCAGGGTGTGTAAGAGGGGTTTGAAAAGTTAAACGTAGATAAAGAGTAAGGTTATGGTTGTGAGTGAGGACAGTCCTCGATGTGAAGTTGTTAGATGGCGAGCAGCTGGAACAAGTGTCTGGGTTTTAATATTTAGGATATATATTTGGATGATAAAGAGATGGGATGATGCAGAGTGGAGTAGGAAAGGTGTGAATGGCAGGAAGGTGGCTGGTGCAATTAAATCCTTGGTGGATGTAAAGGGACTAAGTCTTGAGTGCGCTAGGGTCTTACATGAGGGTATGTGTTTACCTGTGTTAATGCATCGTAAAGTGAGACTATGGTTTGGATAAGAGGTATATGATCTAAGTACAATGTGTTCAGATGGACACATCTTTAGGGGTGTGTTAGGTGTGAGAAGAATTGATAAATGAGCAATGAACTGTATTAGAGAGTTGTGTTGGTGTGAAGAAGTGATAAATGAGAGAATAAATGAAAGTATGTCGAGATGGTTTGGTCATAGTTGGTTGGTTGGATGATACTCGGTTGGTTAAGAGGATGTAATAGTGGTGAGTGTGCTGGGGAATTGACGCGGCTGGGAGACCGAAGAAAATTGTGGATTGAAGTCAGTAAAGGAATGTCTAATGCATATATGTGTTTTTTCAGCTTATTAAATGGAAAAGTGCATAATAGAGTGAATGGCGGGGTTTTGGTGAGGGGGATATGTTTGTGGTCCACCTGGGCCAAGGGATGACCACACATTGACGAGATGCCATATGTGAGGGTCCGTCCGGTCGCGGTGAAGCTCTATGGGTGGATCCTCGCGGCGCAACCAATATCCCGTTAACGAATTAGAATCCCCTTAATATTCTCCAATTCAAAAACCTCCCCACTCGAATTCCTCCCAAGCAAACCAAATCCACCACCTCCCTTGATCGTACATTCTGTTACCTCCTTAATCACCGACTACCTGGCACCCACTACCTACCATACCCTTAGACCACCTCCACCATTCTTATTTTCTCTAGTCTCCTTCCATCAAACCCCCCAAAAAAAGATCACTACATACACTAACTACAAAAAGCTAACTGGACAAAATTCACTAACCATATCGAAACCCATACTTAACCCCACACAATCCATGTCACAACATCCCTACACACCTTCATTATTCAATTAAATAACTTAATCACCAAATTAGCTAACCTATTACATACACCAGAGGCCACAGAAAATACTATAACCTGCAAACTCTCCCTGAAATCAGGCCAATCCATTAACAAAAGAAACTCCCTCGAAAACTTATATCATATACCCCACTCATCACTAACCAAATAAAACCTCAATACCCAAACCACCAACCTCATAACCACCAATAACCACCAATAAGTTTTTCAGAAATACTTACAATCCACATTCAAGCAGCATTGATAATAAGAAACCTGGCAAAGTCAGCCAAAAACTAAATAACTCTCTAACAACCCAACCTCACCTCCCCACGAATCCCCTCTTACCTGATAACTCACTCCCTTCCCCAAAACAAAGAACAATCAGACTGCCTAGCAAAACATTATGCTACATTTCTCGCAAACCAACCCCCCCCAATAACAGGAAAACTAAAAACAACTCAGCAAACTCCCCTCAGACAACCAAACCCCACCAAACCCTTTTACAAGCTGAAAGGTATCAGAAACTATCAAACACCTCAAAAATTCACGCAGTCTACAGGACCAGGACTCAATCTCTAACCTACATTTAAAAACACGTCGGTGAAAAAGCACTTCTCTTTATCACAGAAATCTCAACAAATCCTGGCAACTTGACTAATATAACCTCAATCTGGAAACAAGCATAAATATCCCAAAACGTAAACCTAAAAAAGACCCCAATCCCCCTCCTTTACCAACCAATTTCTCTCCTCTCCTCCATCAGTAAACTGGGCTTGAGAACTAATTATTAAATCAAAATTCCCCTCTCTCAACCTCCAGATTTCCAACACGGGGGGGGGGGGGTGGCTTTAAAAAGCCAACCATTCCACAACTACAGCCCTTACCTCCTCACCCAACACATCATCAATGGCTTCAACTAATCCCCATCCCATAATGATACATTCTCACAGCAACAAACATCACAAAGCCTTTGACAACTGTCCCCCACAATTCATTCTCATTACAAAAAAAATCCTTCAATCCCCCCTAGAAATTCACGACAAAAATGGCTTTCTAATTTTTACACTAACCGTTTTGCTAAAGTTCTTCACAAAAACAATCTCTCCACTCCATTAAATTACAAAACGGCGTTCCACACCGGGCCGCCATTCTCTTCTCCATTCCTCTTTCAATCTTTTCACCAGCAAGACTGCCCTCCCTACCCACCAAACTCACACATACGCAGATGATATTCAGCTCATTTCCCAACATCCAGACGTAATATAGCCACTCTTCGCACCCCATGTGAATTACAACAAATTAGAAACCTGAGTTACTCTCCAATAAAATGACCGACCTCCCCTCCTCAATCTCCTCCATCACCTCTAACCACTGACCGGCACCATCTTCATAACCACCCAATCAGTTTTCCTGAACAACAATGCCCTCCCCATAACAAATCCTAAAAATATTAGGACTTACCTATGAAACACACATGAAGTTCTCCCCCACATCGACCAAAATCACTTCTGCAACACCCAACAAAAACTAAATACCCTCCGAACCCTCCCCAACAACAACTTCAGTGACAAGGAAACACAACCCTTACCACAATCTACAAACAACTCGTCAGAACAAATATAAACTATGCTTCCCCCGCATGGTTCCCCTCACTGTCAAAATCTTAACTCAAAAAAATAACAAATCACACAAAACACCAGCCCTCAGAATTATCACTGGATGCAACTAAAACTACCTCCATCCAACATTACATGACGAGACTTATTACTTCCTTCCTATCTCCACCCCACATGGAGATGGTGGGGTCTCAATTCTACCAGAAAACCTTTATCCCAACCACCCATGTCACCAAATATTCTCAACCCCTCCCGACACAGACTATAATCCCCACCCTCTCCACCAGCTAAATTCTATAATGACATCTACATTAATTCCACCTCACCCCTCCAATAGGTTCATGGCTTACCATAGTCCATCACACATACTAAACTAGCGTACCATAAAATATTCCGCCCCAATACAATTTACTAAACTCCCCTCCCTCCAAAAATTTCCCCTATAGAAGAAACACTGTCCCAGAAAAGGCAAATTGACTTCGCCCGGAAGCAAGATCAAGGTCACCAACCTCAAAATTCTTACACAAATATAAATTTAGATTCAACTAGTCAATGGTTACTCCCCCACCTGCAACCAGATTTGTACATTTCCCAGGACCAAACAATTGAGCACCACGTGGTGTTGTGGCCCGCTCTCGAACGACGAATTTGCCCCCCTTGTCCGACTTCTCTGTGTCTTTTTTCTGCGACCTGTGGAACCGCCCAAGAGCGATGGCCCGCCTTCCTGGAAGCAGTGTGGCCCTCCATTGAGGTGGGCCAGTAAAGAAGTAAGTAAAGTAAAGTAAGTATAATATATATATAATATATATATTATATATATATATATATATATATTATATATATATAATATATATCTTATATTATATATATATATATATCTATATTATTTTATTATATAAAATAAAAAAAATAATAATATATTTATTATATATATATACAGGTAAATATCCCAGACCTAGAATCTATATCATGTCCAATATGCAACAAGATTGTGAATAGAAACTCCATAAACTGCAATAGATGCAACAATGGATCGACAAATCACTGTTCGCCATCTCTACCACGTTACCCCACCCCCTTCAAAAACAATTGGATCAGCCAAGTCTGCACTCATCCACAACCCCAAACACACACATCACCTATACAAACACAAGAATATTACAATCAGCAACAAAATATACTCAACAACAAAAACAAAGAAATAGAAAGTCTTTCTAAAACAATAGAACATACACATAGCCAATGATACAAGAAGCCTACCCACCCGATAAACTATCCAGAACCAAATTTTATGGCTATGATGCCCACCTTCACACCTCAAACCCCCAAAAACCACACACTACTAACAGTTATACACACTTGACTTACTACCATACATAAACACCATCACCTCTAAAACTAAAATGGCACCAAAATGACAACCACCATAAAAAAAGTCCTTCATAATACTGAGAACACAAAACACCAATCTAATAAAACCTCTAACTTTTCTTCCACCACACCTCACCACAATGAACCAGAAATTACAAACCAAACCTCTCCAAAATCTTCCACCTTCCTAACATCATAGTGGGGGGACTTGGCGACTTCAATGCTCACACCTACTGGGTACAACGCCAAGAAGCAAAATAAAGGGAACCCACATCATACCACCCTTTGAAAACCTCAACTCTTAAACACCACGAAACAGCCACCATTAAGAACGACCACCTCAAACCAACCAAACAAGCACATCACCAGACATAACACTATTCAAATTTACACACAAAACTCCCCTGGTCAACACAAACCGATCTAAACTCCCCGACGCCGCATCATCATAAAAATACCCAAAATGTAACAACCAAACTACCCACTCGAAAACATACACCAAACTACAACAAAATGCAGACTGGACACAATTCACAAACCATATAGAAAACAACATACATCTTTTAAATATCCTTAGCAGCAGAATGACTAGAACTACAAATTTCACTTTCTCTAACAGATATTTGACATATGTCAGATTCCAAAGAGGATACAATAAAAAAAAATACAACCCAACCCTAACACTGAAATAGAAAACTAATCAAACAACGCAACTCGCGCAGAAAAATAACACCCACATCACTCCAAATGGACAACCAGATTAACGATGGAACCGGGAGCCGTAAACACGGGGCAAATCATAAACTGTAACAACATCTTCAGCACTTTCCAAACCATTCCACTCTCACCAAGGAACATCAACACATCGAAATAAACACCCAGAATGTGGGGAAAACCAATAAATAATCATACTGAAAAACCTCACCAACAACATCCAACGCCAATCTGGCAGACAACACGTAAACATTCTCGCAAACTCAAACTTAACAAGCAGAGTCAAAAAACCCACACCCTCACAAAACAGAAAATCATCAAAAGCCCTCAAGAAACAAAACTCAACCACGGACCCAACAATAGAAATAACTGGCCTAGAAAACATAACAAAGACACTTAAAGACTCACCTGCAACTGGCAACTGACAACATCTCAAACATATACCTCAAACACCTAGGGAACACAGCATTTACACAATTAGCACAAATATATTAGTATATAACAGCTCCATCAGCCTAAACTTCATTCCCCCTATCTAGAAAAAGGCTATCATTATAACCAACGTAAAACCCAGGAAAAAGCCCCTCATCATAGTCGCCCTATTATCTATTTGATTCAACACCATACAAACTCCTAGAAAAACATGTCAAAGCAAAATAACTCTCGCACATCATCAAACAAAATTCAACACAGTTTCCAAACAAAGCCACTCAACTACAACGGCACTCACAACATTATACAACCCCAATCAACGGCATAAACTCAAAATCAACTCATAATCAATAACAATAATATCGACCCATCACAAAGCATTCGATACATTACCTAAACACAAAACATAACTTAATCCACAAAATAATAAATCTAACATCCACTAACCTAAAGAAATGGATTTTCCAACTTTATATCAGGACGAACAGCAACAAATACAAACAACAATACAAAATCCAGAACAGTAGTAAACATCAACAACGGGGAACTCCAAGGCGCAAATACTATCCCATACTATTCAACCTATTTAACGACCGCATCTACCACACCTCACACAGACACAGAATCATAAGCTACCTGGCGGCAGATGACATTCATTCATAGCCACAAACCTGACACAACAATCCATCAACCAACTTCTTCAAGCATGGCTAGACAGAAAACAGATGTCCGCCTCACCAAACAAATCTTCAATTACATTATTCACCACCGACCGCCCAACTTGGCACCCCCCTCCCCCAAGTCTACCTAAACAACATTGCTATAACCTATTTAACAAAACTCCCCAAATCCTTGGAGTAACGCTTGACACGCATCTCACTTTCACAAAAAACACATACAACATAATTTCATCCTGCAACAAGAAAACTGAACATATTAAGAACAATCACTGGCAAAGACTTCACAAACAATAAACCAACATCCACCAATATATACAAACAATAACATTCGCCCCGACCTTAAACTACCTTCTTCAACTTGGACCCATACTCTAAAAAATAACATAAAAAACACAAACCACACAAAACAAGCTCTAAGAATCATAACAGGATGCACATCAATAACACCTACATGAAGAAAACCAAAATTCTACCCATAGACAACCTACACCTGAACATGATAGGCACACAATTCTTTTCCAAAATCCGAACACATCACCATCACCCACAGACTCAAACAACCTCCTTCTTCACCAGCTCCTTACTACAAACAAATCCTAAACAACATTCCACCTCCACCAAAACAACACAAACATACCAAATAAATCCATACAACACTAACAGAAAACCATTAAGACGCAGACCACGAAACAACATTTTAAAACAAACACCTGCCGGAAATAGCACAAGAATTCAACTCACTACCCAAGAACCAGTTCAGTCATCTTTGCAGAAGCTTAAGATGGGCGGGGGGGGGGGGGGGGGTTTACCACCGTAAATTACAATACTAAAAAACAGATTCAACCTACCAAACCACCACAAAGCATCCTGTCAAAACTGTAAAACTAAGTTCCGGGGACACATCCCACTTCTTTCTCTCCTGTTTAATTAACTCTCAACCCAGAACAACATGAAACATAACATCCCTGGAAGATCTCTGGAGGAGACCGATGGCGTCGGCGAGGTACCTGAGTGCGGTGTGGCCTCTCCCATGATGGGGTGGTCTTGGGTGAGAAGGTAAAACAGAAAAAAAAAGGTATAGTAGTAGTATATATAGTAGAGACAGAGTAGCAATGAAATTACCTCCAATTTGGCTATGATATGTATGGTCTGATTGGTCTCTCATGACATTCCAATGCCTAATTGTTTGCCTTTCTCTTCTGCGTTCATATCCACATTCATAGTCCAGACACATCTTACAGACACCATCTTTTATCCACATCCACACATCCACACAAAATTATACCCACACCAATCTTTCAGACATCATCTTACAAACATCCCTATCCCTTATATCCCTGTGTGTGGGGGAGAAAGAATTATCCCCATCGTATGTTCTGCGTGTGGTAGAAGGCGACTAAAGGGACGGTGGTAGTTGGGTTGGCTGCCCACTACCCCTTACCTTTTGCCAGGAATGCTAACGCATGCCTCGAAGGTCGTGATCGCCGTAAGCCACCTTCTGTCTTTCGGCGAAAATGTATGAATCGTATGGGAATATGGAATGTCAGAGGAATAAATGTTGAGAAGAAGAGGAGAGAGGTGATGGGCAAATTTGATTTTCTCGCTGTGACTGAAACAAAGATGAAAGGAAACGGTGAAACTGAGTGGTGGTGTGTGAAATGTGTATTTGCTGGTGGGGAAAGGAATGAGACGGGGAAGAGGAGTTGCAATTCTGATGAGTGACCTGTGGTACAGAGATATGGTAGATTTTGTTTGTGTGAGTATTAGAATTCTAATGGTTAAATTTAAGTTTGAAAAGGTCAAGGTATGTGTGGTTGTGACATATGGTCCATCTGAGGGTAATGTTGAAGAGTGGCGATTTTTCTGAATAATTCTGATGGATGTTTGGATGGGGGTGAGTACGGACCTTTATATTGATTGTGTAGAGTGACCTAAATTGTTGGATAGGTGATCAAAAAAGGGATGGTATAACAGTGGCTTTGGGGTATGGGAGAAAATGAGAATGGTAAGGAAAGTGGATTGTTTTTGTGAGGAGAGAGGTAAGTTGTGTGTAAGTAAATACTTTCTTTAAACACAAGTGTTTTCATAAGTATACTAGAGTTAGGTGTAGGTAAGATGGCATCGAAGTGAAAGTATGATGATTTTGTGTTGGTGAAGAAGATGTTGAAGTATGTGATGGATGTTAAATCAGTGAGGGGGTTAGGAATGGGATTATCGGATCATTTTTGTTTTAGTAACAATTAGCTAGTGGGGGACTTAGATTGGAGAGGATAGGTGGTAAGGAACGAAGTGTGTAGATTATGGAGTGAGAAAGTTAAGATGAACAAAGGTTAAAAGGTTTATGAGTAATGAGTATCAATTAAATTAGTCTGATTATGAAAAGAAAAAGGTTGATACTGTGCAGAAAGGAGGAGCTCCCTGTGAGAGACATCCCTGCCGGCTATATATCGTAGTCGCGGGAAAGCTCCGAGAGGAAATACGCGGTGCTGAATAAAAAAGGGTAATGATTGGATGTGATGCCTAAAACATAGGGGCAATGAAACACCGAAAAAAGATCAAGAGGTTACCAACCAGCAGAATGTGTGAGACCGTGAGAGATATCCGGGCGAAACGCTAGTGAGAGAGGCTCGGCACAAGGCCGACCTACCAGCAGAGCACGATTGAAAGCTAAGAAGAGAGAACGCAAGCGTGGTATGAGAGTCGTACTACACTGTAAGCCATTCGTGAGTCAGGCGTTTATACAAAAGAGAAAGCAGGTGTTTGGGAATTATATAAGGAAAAGAGAAAGGCATAGATACAAAAAGTTCAGAATTAGCATTTCAGGAAAATAAAAAACGAGTTTGTTTTACGTTGGACTTTAGGATGTCTAAGAATTTAAGTTAGTCAGTAGTTATATAAATACTCCTTCTGGCAGAGGAAGGTGGCGCGAAAAGGTTAAGCACATGAGAATAAGAGGAGATTCTGCTTAGAATAAGTAATTGAGGAATGGTTCGCTGGTCCTTGTCTCATAACTGATGAACGGAGGTGGATGTAAGGAGAGTGTGGAGAGAACAACACTTCGTAAATCTTCATAACATTGGCAAGTCACAATTCGAAGAGGTGATTTGTATCAGTGCGGGAGATATATGTTGCTTGCGGGAATATCTCTTGTGAATGGTGGCTCCTAGAAAGGAATCAGGTATTTTATTGGGGAATGAGGTCATTAGGTAAGTGAGTAGAAGGGTCAATTAGGGATGAGTGGAGAAAACAGATTGACACAGAATGGTCAAAAATCTCAGTGCAGTATGAGAGGGAGGAAGTGAGGCTCGTGAAAGTACTGCAGCAACGAGACTGCGGCAAGATATGATCTGAACTGGCACTTTGGGGAAGTATGCTGTCATTCAACACGCGCTTCACTGGGGAGCTAGAGAGCTTTTCGCTGCAGGCGGAGTGTGAGAGAGAGACGCAGTAACTCGTCTATATTGCCGTTTGCGTTTGATTACTGCACCGACGCACGAGAGGGTATAGGGATCATAGGGTAATGTAGAATTATAGGGAATTAGTTTATTGAGTGTTGTAGGAAGATACATGCTGGCATTTTTGGTCGAAAGAGGCGTCGGTCGAGTGACTGAAGGACTGATTGGTGAAAAACAAGGTGCATTTTAAAAGTGGTAGGATGTGTGGATTAAATCTTCACATTGAAACAAACTGAGAAAAGGAGATAGAATATTTTGTATTTAGGTTTTATGGATTTGTAAACAGGCGTATGACAGGATTAATAGGGAAGCTACATGGCAGATGTTTGTGCTACTGGGTTGGTGGTAGCTTCTGAATGGAATCAAAAGTTGTATGACGATAGTGAGGCGGGTGAATAAGAATAAAAGGAAGTCGAAAGTGATTGTTTTATATTAATAGCGGAGTGAGGCAGGGATGTTGTTTAAGTCTCCTTCATTATTCAATTTGTACTATGGATGGAGTTATGAAAAGAAATAAGAGGCGGGGGTGGAAGGGAAGGTCTCCGGCTGATGTAGAACTGGAAGAGAAGTGGAGGGTGCCCTACGCTTATTATATGCGGATGATTTGTTTTCGTGTGGTGAATCTGAAGGGGTTTGAGAGGATTCGAGAGAGATTTGCAGATGTGGAGAAAAGGAGATGTTTTGAAAGTAACACAGATAAGAGTAAGGTTACTGGGGTGAGTGAAGACAGTCCTTGTGGTGAAGTTATGTTGGATGTGAGCAACTGGAACAAGTGTCTGAAGTTTAAATATTTAGGATATAATTATATGTAAAAGGGAATGGATGATGTGGAGTGTAGTAGGAAAGTTGTGAATTGCAGGAGGTGGCTGGGTGAAATTAATCCTTAGTGAAATGTTAAAAAACTAAAGTCTTGAGTAGGCTAGGATTTTGCATGAGGGTATGTTGTTACCTGCGTTAATGTATAGTAGTGGGACTAATGGTCTGGAAAAAGACGTATAATCTAAAGTACAATGTGTTATGTTAAGATGGACAATTTTAGGGGCGTGTTAAGTAGTGTGGAGAAGAATTGATAAAATGAGAATGAACGTATTTGAAAGCTGTGTGGTGTGAAGAAAGGGGTGAAAATGAGAGAATAAATGAAAGTACTTTGGAAGATGGTTTTGTCAAAGTGGAAAGGATGGATGACTAGTCAATGGTTAAACGATATATAGTTGTTGAGTGTGCTGGAAATCAATCCCAGCTGGGAAATCGAAGAAAAAGAGGAAAGCAGAGTTTGGCAGAGGCGAGAAGAAAGGTGCATAATAGGAGTGAAAGAAGAGGTTTTGTGAGGGGAGTATGGTTTTGTGACCCACCTGGGGCCAGGGGATGAACCCTACTTGGACAAGATGCCATAGTGAGGGTCTGCATCCTTTCCGTGAAAGCTCTAGGGTGTATTTTCTGACTGCTACAGTTTCACTTTGTGGCTGGTTTTATTCCGTGATACCACACCACATCACTACATTGAAAGTTTATATGAATGTGAGAAAAGAGAAAGATAATGATTTGACCTGTTATATTAAAAACTACTTTAAATTAAAAAAATTGGACTAAGTATATAAGTATATAAAACCAAAATTCAATTTTAATCCTTTTTGTCGTTTATAATCAAAATTAGGTGGAAAAAACAGCATGATAGAAATTTTCCTTATAATATATATATATAGTATATATATATATATATATATATATATATATATACGTATAGTATATATATACTTATATATAATCATACTAATATATATATATATATATATATAATATATATATATATATATATATATAATATAGATAATTATATATATATATTATAAGAGGTAGAGATATATATATAATATAAATATATATATAGTAGATTATAATGATACTATAATATATATATATTATATAGTATGTAACATTGATGCATATTACTATAGTACTACTAGATTGAAATAACTTATATTATACTATCATACTATATATATATATATAAATATTATAATGAGATTATTAAGTAAGTTAAATTTTAGAACGGGCAACCTCCAAGAAAATTTTCTTGCGGGGTGCTTAATCTCATTTTGATGAATATAAACGCAGTTTCACTAGCGGGAGAAGTCATTTCAACAGAAATTCTTCGGCTTCATGTCCAGCGTAAAAGAAGGATTTAATACGAACTTGACGTCCGGTGGCAGCCCATCTTGTCTCCGCAGTATATATATAACTTGGCCATCGCAATTTGGGCCATGAAAGAAATCAGTCACAATTATTTTTTTATCTTTCCAACGTTTTCACTAAACCTGAATCAATAAATAGGAAAAAAATAATAAAAAAACTAACAACATTTAGATTACATTGGATAGGCATAAGTATAAATGGTAAGTGGGTAATTAAAAAAAGAATATTTTTTGAGCTTCCAGAATTAAAGTCAAGAATAACTTTTCTTATGTAAAAATTATTTCTAACAAAACCAACACATATATACTTAAAAGCAACCAAAATAATTTTCAATCTTTTGAAGGTATTTTCTTAGCAAATATTATTATTATTAATTATTATTATATTATTATTTATATTATTATTAATTTATTATTATTATTGTTTTTATATATATATATTATATATATATATATATATATATATAATATATATATAATATATATATATATAGTATAATATTTAATATATTATTTATATATATATATTTATATATATAATATTATATATCAATCTCTACATAAATATATATATATAAACGTATATTTTTTTTTTTTTTTTTTTTTTTTTTTTTTTTTAGCTAGTCTGCCACTACCACTCACAGGCAGAGCCCCTATTTCAAGGAGGGGGTATTACACGCCACAGAAGTTTAACAACCTAATAATACGAATTACGCAGATGAGCAACACCAATCTAGACGCAGGCTTTAAAGGGGGGAAGATTAAATTTCAGCAGGAAACCAGAAGATGGAAGAGAATTCCAACAAAACAGATTGGCAGGAAAGAAGGAAGCACGGCAGCGAACATGCCTGGAGTTACCTACATCAACACAAAAACTCATGTGCAGACACAACACCCCTAGTTCTACGAGGGCGCCGTAAAGGTGGAGGTACGCGAGTGATAGCTCCCTTCGAGCACCTGCGCTGCGGCGTAACCTAATAGAAAAAGCAGATAAGCCCCAACATCTGCGCCGCAAAGATAGAGGGTCAAGAGATGGGGAAAGTATGGAAACAGTTTAAAGGCCTTTTGGCCTTTGACTCGACCCTATCCAAAAGCCGGGTGCAACACCAGAAGCCCCCAGATATGAGAGCAGTACTCCATACAAGGCAGCATGAGGCCCTTTTAATAGCTGGAGCAAACTGGAGAAAGAGGAAAAAAAGTCCCTCGCCAGTCTAAACAAACTCTCCAGTTTCCCTTTGGGGAAAAAGGGCCCCCCCCGCCCCCTAGCAACAAACTCGTTGTGATGTGAGGTTTCGCAAGACATTTTTTGTTTATGTTAAGGCCAAGGATGTTTATATTGTAACAGGAGAGACGAGAGAAATCGTCGAAGAGACTAGGAAAGTTGGGAAGGTGTTTTAGAAGGGAGATTTTTGTAGAAGTTGATTTTTAAAGAATTGAATTTCCAAAGAAGGTTTCGACGACCCCACCCGGAAATTCTATCTCAGAATCAGCGAGAATGAATCGGGAAAGAATTAAGACGCAGGCAATTCAAGACAGTAAAAGAGGGAGCAGAAATTGAAATAAGTTGAAGAATGAAGGGGTCGAGTCATCGGCAATAAGTGAATGGTGGGTAGAGTTAGATGTGCAGTGAGAAGATCATTAATGAAAAGTAGAATAAAGTAGAAGATAAGACAGAACTCCTGAGGAACAACCACTATTAACAGAAAAGGAAGAGAAGTCGCCCATCAACAACAGCCGATATTGAGCCAAAGGAGATAAGAAAACTAGACATAAGTAAGAGGCCAAAGAGAAGGAGGAAACCCAAAGGATTGGAGGCTGGAGAGCAGTGATGCGTGCCATACCGGTCAAATGCCTTGGATATGTCCAGCGCCACTACGCAAGTCTCCCCGTATTCCTAAGGGCGGAAAACGCATAAATCGGTTGAATAGGAAAGTTTATCGCCAGTAGACGTCGAGCGCCGAAAGCCGTAACTGGCGATCGGAAAGAAGTGAATGAGTCTCCAGATGATCTAAGAAATGAAGAGTTGAGAAGAGTTTCAAAGATCTTAGAAAGAATACAAGTAAGTAGCTATAGGGCTAGTTAGAAGGATCAGAGCCGGCTTCCTTTTTCGGAATATGTTGGACATGAGGGTGCTTCCAAACACTGAAGGGGAAAGTTCTCTAGATGGAAAAGTAGAGAATATAGTTGAACGAGGTGGCGCTTGACATAGCACGTGAAGCACACTCCCTCAAACTCGGTGAGGAATGCCAATCCGGGCCCCCCGCTTCCTAACGTCATAGATTTTCAGGAGCCCAATGCACCCGATCATCATTTGTAATCACAGGCAAAGGCAATATGCATAGGAAACCTAAGAAGAGAAGGAGGAGGATGAGTTATGCTGACACAATCGTCCAGGGTTGAGTTAGACGGAAAATAGGAGGCCGAAGAGCATTGGCCTTTTTCAGTTGGAGAATTAGCAACTAGAACCATCAGAGCGAATAAGAGGAGGAAAGACAGATTTACAGACAGGTTTTTTAGAGATGTTTTTTGGCAAGAGGCCAGAAAAGATTTGTCAGTAGGAGAACCAGGAGGTTAGCGACTTTCGTTTGATGAAGCGCGCTTTGCTCGTCGAAGATATCCCTGCAACGATTTTCTAGCAGCATGAAAATTAGCAAAGAGTGATATGAGAATGAGATCTTTTCCACTCCTGATAAACGCACTGTCTCTAGCCTGAATGCCAAGAGAACAAGCAACGATCGAACCATGGATTATGAGGAGAGATAAGATTTAGTTGAAGAAAGGAATGAACCTGCTCATCCCATCAAACGATTACAGCTTCCCACCTTATCGGCAGAAGTGAAAGCGTCACCAGAGACAAAGCAAGTCATTCCAATTATAGCTAAGGTAGAAGCAACGCAAGGCCCCCATCGGCCCGATCAAAGTGCCAGAAAAAACGAGTAAGGCAGGATGGAGCTGTTGAGAGAAAGTATTAAAAATTAAGAGATATAGGTTTGGTCAGATTTACTGATAGGAGCGAAAGTGGTGTAATTTTAAGAGAGAAGGACTAGTGGTGAACATAGATCAAGTGTGTTCACGAATTGGTTAGGACGATCCGGAATTTGTGTGGGTTCTTTAATTAGGTTGCTCCAGAATCGTTTGAGAAACTGCATGAATGACTCGGCCTCCCTCCCCACCTAAAAATCGGTATGAGGAGGACCCAACATTTACGTGTTATGTACATTGAAATTCCCTAAATAGAGGACCTCAGTAATTTGATGAGAAAGATATAACAAGTCTCGTGAGAAGTAGTAAGATATTCAAAAAAGGGTGAAAATCTGTTTTCTGTTAGGAGAACAGTAGCAGAAGCACAAGATTATTGTAGTAGAAGGAAACATTGTTTTAAATTGTGAAAAAATGAAAGTTAGGAATTTCGAGATTCTCGAGACGTGGTACAGGAGTGTTTAATGTTACATAGGCCACATACTCTACCCTTTAGATGAAATTATGAATAAGTTATAGTTGGATACATTAAAACGAGTTAGAGGATGAATTCTTACCATCTGTGTCTCAGACATAGAGCAAAAGGTTAGAGTTAGAGAGTGGTATTCCACGGACAGAATTAGAGTTTAAGCCGCGGATGTTTATAAAGTCGATAGAAAGCCCCTGCCTGCCGCAAATCTGCATTTCACACGCACACACAACCACACCAAACCAAGAACAACAAACAAAGACAAATTATAAATTAAAACAGGTTTAAAATTATTAACACACTAAAAACTGTAAATGTGTAATTATGTTAAACCCGCATTTGTAATGGAAGCCTAATATATGAGTTTTTTAATAAGTTTAAAACCCTCACGCACTCGTAAACCCCTCACAAATTTACGAAAAAAAAAAATTAACAATTATTCTAACTAAAACTTGTGTATAAATTAAAATAATAATTGACCAAAAACGTAGGTGTTCACCAAACCCGTTTAATAATAAAAAAAAATAGAAACACTATAAATTAAGTTAAAAAGACTAAGAAAAAAAATATACCCTAGAACTATCTAAACTACGTATTACACAATCCTAAAACCTAACTATTGCATCTAACATAACTAAAAAAGTTTCAAAATTAAAATTAAAAGTATATTTATCTTTTAAAAGGATGATCAAATTCAAATATTAAATTCGATTAAAAAGTTAAAAAGACAATAAAACAGGCGGGCGTTCAATGTACAAATTATACTTAGAGGGCAAAATAAACTAAAACATTCACGCACTCAAACCATCGGAGCTTCCAGTTAAGGCACAACATAATATATATATATATATAGTATATATATATCATTTATTTTATATATAAACTAATATTATATATAACTATATTTATATAGATATATTCGTATTATATATATATATATATATATATATATATATATATATATATATATATATATATATATATTATATATATTATATATATTATATATATATATATATATATATATATATATATATATATATAGCTGATATATATAATATATAATATATATATATATATATATATATATATATATAATATATATATATATATATATATATAATATATATATATATATATATATATATATATATATATATATATATATATATATTTATATATATATAATACTATATATATATGATATATATATATATATATCCGTGTATGGTGGAGAAAGAATTTCCACAACGTATGTTCACTACTACTACTACTGTTCATTATTATATATGTAAATGCTATAGATGATAATATTTTAGGCAATATTTTGAAATTTGCTGATGATATAAAACTTGAAAATCTCATAATATGTGAGAAAGATTATCAATTACTCCTAAGCTGTTAAGAAAGCAAATAAAAGCTCTGGGCTTTATTGCCAGAAATTTTGAATAAATCTAAAATATAACAGTTCCTCTCTATAAAACTTTAGATAGACCTCATCTGGAATATGCAGTACAGTTTTAGAGTCCATACCTCAAAAAGAACAGAAAAAATTGAAAGAATTCAAAGAAGGACAACTAAATTAATATCAGATTTGAGAGGTAAGTCATACGAGCAACAAATATGCAAATTAAATATATTCTTTAGAGACACAAAGATTGAGAGGAAAATTAATAGAAGTTTTCAAAATACTAAATAAATTTGACGATATCTATTAAAAGCAATTCTCTAGATATGATTTTAATGATGTAACACGAAGTAATTGGCATAAACTTTGTCAAAAACAATTTCAAAGCAATATAGCAAAGAATTTCTTCACTCATGATGTAATTGAGAAGTAGAATAGTCTTTCTTATGAAATAGTCAACAGCGGTGTAGTGGGGGCAATCCATCACGCCCATGAATAAATAACTTATTTATAAATATTCCCATAAGCTTATAACCATTGTACTTCTCTCCATATACTAATTTTTTGTAACTTCTTAGGAGAAATCACAAATTTTCAGAAAAAAATCTTTTCTTTGTTTTGTTGTTTCTTGTTTTGGCCAACCTTACAAGTGGCTCTTTCTCGCCAGTGGAAGGTACGCCAATCTAACATCTGCAAATAGTGAATGTTTATGTATCATAGCACTTTCATTATTAATTCTGTGGAATTACTGTTTATATGTGATTTGTCAATGATGTAGATGATATGACCAAACTCATTTTAGAATGTGCCGATAATAGTGCCTTCCACACAGATTTATCATCAACTGAATCTGAAGAGGATTTCTCAGCTTCATCCTTTCCACGTATACATAACCCTTGAATTAGAGACCCTTCTCGAAGGACAAGCTTCCCAAAGGGTAAAGCCATGTTCATTTATTTATTTACTGTATGTGTTTATTCATTTTATTTCCTTGATTTACTGATCAAGACATGGAATATTATGTGAGTCTCACATTGTATTCCAGGTTTCGGACATGTGATCATTTATTCGCAGATCAACTTTTCGGTTGCAAGATTCTCTAATCGCAGGATCTGCCATAACTTCTCAGAACAAAAAGGAACTATCAAATTTTGGTATAAGTTCCTTATTTCAAAATTGCATCATATTTTTCATCACATATTACAATTGCTAAACACCTTGGTCCGACTTTCATACTATATGATATTTAGTAACATGGCATTTTGAAACTGGATCTTACATCTTATCTTTGGCTCACAGATATTCACAGCCGCAGTGTCAATTGTACCTGCATCCATTATTTCAATAAATCATTTTATGATTACGAATTCCCCCCCCCCCATTTGAACCACTTGTGCTCTTCTTGGTGGCATAGCATACAGGTATACAACAACTGTATGTCTTGTGGTCCAGAGTTTGTTTTTTCAGAATTACTGCAGTAGCTGTCATCAATCTCTGGTTCGATTTCAGAAGGGTTGTCAATACATCATTCAAGGTGGGTTGATTACCGTTAGATAAAATTTTCTAATAATAGATCTCTATCATCCTATGTTAGTTCAGGTCTTCCTCTTTTTTTTTTCTGATTTTAGTTTTGGTAATTTAGGTATTAAGTGAGAAATACCTTTTTTTTGTGGGAATATTTTTTTCTTCATTTGTAGTTGTACACTTTGGGATATCATTTGCTATCCTCCAATCCTTGGGTCACACCATTTTTTTTTTTTGTACAACACTCTCCCTTACAGCGGCAACATTGATTCATTCAAGAAAAGGTTAGATATACACCTTAAGGAAATTGGTCTTTGAATTTCAATTCTACTCTATTTTTACTTTATTAAAACACTAGAATTAGTTGTGACCTAGATAGGTAAAATCATACAAACTATTGAGGTCATTTGGTAAATGATAAATGTACATCTTAAAAAGAATTTGGATGCAGAACTTAAATAACAGTTTTGATGTTCACCTCTTAGAAGGTTAGTTCTAACGTTCTAATCGATCACACTTCATCTTAATTTGCAATAAATAGCTTTGATATTAAAAATAAATCTTAAAAAGAATTTGGGCAGCAAACTTATAACAATTTTGATGTTCACTGCTTAGAAGGTGAGTTCTAACACTCTAAGCCAGTGACCTCATCTAGCCTCAGACTAGCCTTGAGTGAACTGTAAAATCTTTTCTAGTCTGTGTTCTGTACTACTACTACTACTACTGTGAATCTCATATTGCACAATTCTATTTATAATATGGAACTGGGGATAAACTTAAGTGAATTTGAAAATTTGGGCCATGTTCCGAAATCATTACGTTTTTTGCAGTTTTATTTTTTGAAAATACCCTATAAAAAAGAAAATAACCTTCCATATTTATTATATGAAGCTCAATAAATTTTTATTCTTTAATTTTTTTTTTTTTTTTTTTAATTTCAGTTTTTTTTAAAACAATTTTATTTAGTCAATTAAGATTTGCAATGATAAAATTCTCCTCTCTCTCTCTCTCAATATCCTTAATTTTAATTTTAAATTTGATTATGTTAGCATCTAAGTTAGTAAAGTTATTTTTTTTAGGTTTATTGAAAGATTAAGAAAGATTTAAAGTTCTTGCTTTCAAATTTATTTATTTCATAGGTTTGTGCTAATGAGATTTTTATTAATCAAACATGCATTGATGGACCATATATATATATATATATATATATATATATATATATATATATATATATTAAATATATATATATATATAACTATTATATACTATTATATATATATTATATATTATATATATATATATATATTTATATATTATATATATATATATAATATATTATATATATATTTTTTTTTTTTTTTTTTTTTTCCTTAAAAAAGAAATGTTATTTTAAAATTATAATGCTTCAATTTTCTTAAATTAAATTGATATTTATTTCATTAATTTTTTTTACCCTACATTTTAAAAATTTAACCTGTTATAAATTTTATGAGTCAGAGAAAAACGTAAAGATTTCGGAACATGAATCGAAAATTTATCATGTTTTACCCATAAACTTTAAATAGCAATTAAAGATGCAGTATTTTCTGCACAATCTGTAAATGACTCAAATTCAAAAATTCAAAATGACAAGCACAGATACATTTCAATCAGTTATAGTTGCTCTGAACAAAAGCTTAGAAACAGAAATAGAGCAAACATTGTCACACAACTGCTCCTGTTGAAATTTCCCGAAATTGTATCCAAGTGATAATTAAATGACTTTTAAAATAAGCCTTGACAATGAAAGTCTAGCCAGATGCAAAAAAAAAAAAATAAATAAATAAATAAAAAAATAGGAAAAAATAAAACCAATTAATTACAAGTTAAAATGGGAAATAGAGATTATTAATCACAGCTTTTTTGTGATCTTCATCTCAAGGTTTAGACACAGTTTCTCCATGTTTATTAAATACTTTTTCTTTAATCTTCAACATTGAAAAGGCTTTTAAACTGGTAATATACTGGTAATTGCTTCCTTTTGAAAGGTAAGACGAGTTCCTTTGTTTAGGCATATTTTTTATTTTTGCTTGCTTTACACCCCCACCCACCCACTTTTGTCTCACAAATATTTGTGACATCACTCCTAAATAAAAGCACACTGTGACAAACCCTAATTTACCATCTGCCCTGAGAACTGTCTGTCATTGTGAAGAATTGCCAAACCAACCAGATAATGTCATGCTCACTGATGATAAACAAGATCCCATGGAGGTTCTGGATACTCATGTGAGACTTGATCTAACCTTTGAAGCTTCCTGTAAGTCTTCTTAATCACATTTACTTAGACAAGGAGATCTAAATGACCTTGTCAGAGACTTGAAGCTACCTAAAAGGTTAGTCAAAATGTTAGGCTGAAGATTGAAGGGATGGAATCTCCTTCATAAAGAAACACAAGTATGTGTTTTCAGAGATTGGCACTGTGAATTTAAGGATTTCTTTTCCCTTGAAGATGGACCTGTTTTTTTTTTGTAATAATGTTTCTTTCTGTAATCGATGCAATAATAGTTACATTTCAGGGCAAAGAACAATTATTAGGTATAGCTGCCTGAAATTCCAACAGCTACAGGAGAAGATCAAGCTATAGCTGTTTTTCGAGCAGTGCAAAATTGGGGCATCAAAGAAAAGATACAAGCATTATTTAGTTACAACTGCAAGCAACATTGAAAAAATGTTTGAATGTGATTTACTCTATCTTCCATGTAGACATCACATCTTTGAGATGGTCTTAAAAAGTATTTTTGATACAGTAATGGGAGCAACATCTTACCAGATGTAAATATATTTAAAAAATTTAAAGTGTTGGTCAACCATACACAGTACAAAATACTGTAGTGGGGTAGACGTTGTCATCGATGATGTCTATGGTAAAGTGATGGAATTTCTTGAAGATCAGCTACACCTGAAACAGCATTGAGATGATTATCAGGAATTATTAGAATTAGCCTTGATCTTCCTTGGTGGCACCCCCTGATGTGGAGTCTCCTTTTGCATTCATGGCAGTGTGAGCCATGCTCAGTGGATGGCAAAGGCTATTTACGCCTTTAAAACCTATTTATTCCAGGATCAATTCAACATGACTACAAGCATGAAAGATTCAATCAGAAAGATGTGTTTCTTTCTTATCAGATTTTATTTGTGTCTTGGTTTTTTGGCCCCATTGGCCATTCTAGCTCCATATTTCAATTTCAATTTACTGCTGAACATAAGCGGGTATAAAGAATTTGATACAGACATTAGTAATGCACCTGTGTGCTGTGAAGAAATTCGCATACCATTTATGGTACCTGGCACCGGAAACTGCAATATTTGATGATGTTCCATTAGACATTAAATAAAAAATGGCTACTAAAATGAAGACAATAGACGACAATGATTATGACAACCAAATTAAAAGATACATTGTCAAAAATTAAGACCTCCATGGTTTAAAGGCAAAAGACATTTCATACTTTATTACAGCTGATTCCAAAGCAATGTTCTCAAGATTTAAAATTTATAAAAATTTTCTGAACAACAGCCTGTCTGTAGCTTGGAAAGAGAATGAGAACTTCCAATGTGGGATGTAACTATTGAAAAGCATTGTTGTGGTTAATGATGTAGCTGAGAGAGGAGTAAAGCTAATTCAAGAATATCTGAACATTTTAGGCACAGATGAAACAGAGAAATAATACATAGTTCAGATTGTTAGTGAATACAGAAAACAGTATCCAAAATCTACTAAAACTATTCCACCAAAGAAGTGAAATCCAAATGTCTTTGATAAACTATGCTTCAAATAAATAATCATTTGAGCAATATTTGTAAGTAATAAATATATAATTTCGATTTCTCAGTATCATTAACCCGCCATAAAACAGTTTCATAATGTAATAAAGGTGTTAAAAAAAAAAAACATGCTAATTAATATGTGAAATATGGAACTTTGGGGCCCTTGGAGGTCCTCTTATTGTAGTTCAATGGTGCCAAAATTTTGCATAGAGAAGTTTTCTATCTAGTGGAACAAAAATAGGGGTTGGGAGCAGAAATTGTCTATTTACCTGTATATGGATGAGGTTATGAAATAATTAAAAGAAAGGAGGCATGGCAAAGAGTTAGCCTGATGGAGAATGAAAGAAGGTGGAGGGTTTTGTTGTGTGTCAAATCGAAGTAAGTTTGAGTAAATTGGTAGAGGGATTTGGCAGAATGTGTAAAAGGAGATATTTGAAAGTAAAAGTAAATAAGAGTAAGTGAGGAGAGTCCGCAGTGTGAAATCCTGTGGGATGGTGAGCAATTGGAACAAGTATCTGAGTTTAAATATTTACGATAAATTTTGGATGAAAAGGAAACAGATGATGCAGGGTGTAGTAGGAAAGTTGAGAATGGTAGAAAGGTGGCTGGTGCAATTAAATCCTTGGTGAATGCAAAGGGACTAAGTTTTAAGTGTGCTAGGGTTTTGCAAGAGGGTATATTATTACCAGCGTTAATGAATAATCTTAGGGGATCGTTTGGTGTAAGAAAAATTGATAAAATGAGGAATGAACATGTTAGGGAGTTGTGTGGTGTAAAAGGCGTGAATTAGATAATAAATGTGAATTAAGATGGTTTAGGCATATGGAAAGGGTGGATGATAGCCAGTTGGCTAAGCAGATGCATAGTGGTGAGTGTACTGGAAATCAACCAGCTGGGAGACCAAAGAAAAAGTGGATTGAGTTAGTAAAGAAATGAAAGTTTAGCAGAAATGAGAAGAAAGGTGCATAACAGGAGTGAATGGTGAGGTTTTGTGAGGGGGAAATGGTTGTGGGTCTTTCCCAGATGAACCCTTACATTGCAGAGATACCACAGTGTCTGTCGCATTGTGAAACCCTAGGGTGAATTTTTTGGGCAAAATAAGCTAGCACTTAAGGGTAGGGGGGAAGGGCCTCCCTTTCTGACTTATTTGTGTTCTTCCACTTGAATGTTCTCTTTCCAGTGAGCATTGAACTTTGAAAGGAAGTAAAAAAAATAATCTATTTTTAACAGTGATAATCTTATAACAAAGCAACAGAATTCTTCCAACAACTCCCAAATTCTTATTTTTCAAAAATTTTAAGAGTACCATATGGTTTTATGCTTTATTGTTAATAAATTTAACAAATATTCTAAGATAATCTTGGAACAGAAAATAATGCAAAATTTTTGAGATGCTATGCATTCAATTAGTTACTTGTGTGGCATCATTTAGATTATGTTTTGGTGAAGATGATAGCATTGGTTTTATTAACTAAAATAAAGTAAACAACCTGCTTGTGATCATTCTAAATGTATGTAAAGCTTCCTGAATTGTTATAACACCTGAAGATTTGGATCAACCAAAGCATACAATAAACTTCATGGACCTAGAGAGTGAGTGGAGGACATTCCATGAAAGTATCATATATCATTAAAGAAAATAAGGTCTGAGGATGCAACTTTAGGAGATTCCATTCCAGCAATCCCTAATTTTTCTAATTGAAAGGATTTCAATTCACATGCTAGGTTATTTATTTCATTATCAATTCTTAACTTTAACTATTCTATATACACTGGTAGGTACTATGGCCAACATAAATTCACATTTCAGTTTGTGATTTAAGAATTATTATTATTATTATTATTATTATTATTATTATTATTATTATTATTATTATTATTATTAATTTGGAAAACACCCCAAGAGGTTGGACATGGACTCTTATCCAGTTTAATTTTTGGACTTTGTACATCAATAATAATAATAATAATAATAAAAATAATAATAATAATAATAATAATAATAACCTAATTATCATTGGTGAATACTGATTAAAAAACATTATATGAGGGAAAATAACATCCTTTGAAAGAAATGATAACTGAACTAAGAATATACCAAGTACTGCCAAAAATACTCTTACAAAATTGAAGTTTATATAGTGAGGTAAGAAATTAGTAAATCCAAGGTGATAATTTATGATGTCAATATATAACCTTCACACTTTAGGCTTAGACACTGTTTTTGTCAGCTACATATTAAGTAACAATTGAGTGGGGCAAATACACAAAACTGTGTTGCTGTTATAGCATTACAGAAGTGTAGCATTTATTTGTGTTGTGCCATAAAGTTATACAAGAACACTGGTGATGTGAAAGATCAACATAGATCTAGTCGCAGGATGTCAAAGCTGTAAAGGCATAAACTGAGCAAATTAATTTTCATTCACAAATCATCATGTCAAATGAAATACAAATACCTAAGAATTCCATGTCATACACATCAGAGAACCTAAGAGAGGGCTTACAAAATACACATCAGACATTTACTCATGGATGCCCTAAAAGAAAGGTAGGAGAGAAGTCTAAACTTCTGTTGGATAAGTATGCACATGATAGCTATCAGAAAAATTCTCTATACAGACAAAAGAATCTTAACTATGGAAAAATGTCTAACAAAAAAATAATAGGATGCATGCTGTCATCTAAGGAAGCAGCAGAACTCATACCACATTTCCAAAGAGGTCATCATCTGGATTCTGTATTGGTTTGGTGAGGAGGGAGTTACAATGGGGTCACAGACATCCATTTTTGTGTAAAAGGTGTTAAAAAATCATGTATAAGCAAATCGTTCTGGAAACATGGTTAAATCACTAGGTCAGACCCACTTCCAAAATGAACTGTGAACCTTTCAAAAGATTCAGCAAGGTTTACTCAAGCTTGGCTCAGGAACAATGTTTCACATTTTCTGATGGTTGATGATTGAACATCTGCCAGCCCTGATCTTAATCCTTTAGATTACAAATTATGGCCAGTTTTAAAGCGTATGTGTGGTCTACTCAAAATTACACTCAAATAGCTATTTGTTCTTTTAAGCAAGCTCTAACTGATGCAGAGAAGAGCTTTCTGATTGGTCATAAATGTTTCAAAGAAACAAGTGGCCTAACAGACATAAGGCTACATTAAGTCTGTTGTATTTTTTGCATTAATAATGATTGTAGATTTTAATATGTAGATAATAAATTGAACTGTTTATTTGTTTTTATTTCACACCACTATCTGTGTGAAAGAGAATTTTAAGGGAGTACTTGGTATCAATAAAAATTTATAAAATGTAATTTAGGTACATACCTGGTATTTGGGGGAACACTTTCTCCTTCACCAATTGTAATGTCTTTAAGGAAAGTCATCTGTGGGAGTTTATTGGCAGATTGAAGATCAAAATAGGCACACACTGCAGCTTGCAAGTTCCTTATATATATATATAATATATATATATATATATATATATATATTTATATAAATATTCGTATATATATATATATATATATATATATATATATATATATATGGTAATAGTCCGTTTTAGGGTAATCAAAGTGAAATATTGGGTAAATATCTAGATTTGAATCTGTATATTTTCTGAAAAAATTTTCTAAGTTCAAAAAAATTTCTATGTTCAGAAAAGTTAAGTAAAGTTTTTAAGAGAAAATTCTTTAGTGGCAAGCTGCTGGAGTGCAGAAGCTTGCCACTAAGCTGACCTGTAAAGCAGCTTTACGAACTTGAAAATTTTTCAGAAAATATGCACTGATTCAAATATAGAATAATACCATATATATATATATATATATATATATATATATATATATAATATATATATATATATATATATATATATATATATATATATATATATCTGTATATATATATATATATTCCACTTCAAATATACACTGAGGATTGAATATAGAATATTACCCAATAACCAACAATATAGTATATATATATATATATATATATATATATATATATATATATGTAATAACCCTAACATATATAACATATAAATATATATATATACTATAATATATATATATATATATATACCTAACTAAAAGTGCTATGAGAAAATTCAAACTTTAAAAAAGCTATAAATTTTTTTTTCCTAGATATAGTATTTATTTGGTAATAGTTAGCGCAGAGGGCTACCTATAGGATATATATAACAAATGTGAAATTAAAAAAAAAGCATGGATATTGAAAAAAAAGTTACAATACTCTCAAAGTTAAAACTCCATAAGTTTTCTTATAAAAAAATTTGATGGATATATACCCTAAAAATAATAATGAAGCATAAAAAAAAATGAAAATTATTTAAGTCTTTAGGAAAAAAATTTACAGCCCTCAAAGTTAAAAATTTTCTCATAGGCTTTCTTATAAAAAAATTGTTTAGACCTCAAATATTTTAGGACATTCTGGTTCTTCAGTTATTAATTAAAGTTTACCCAAGTGACTATGTTTAGATATTCTCTTTAACAAACATCATAAACCTGAACTAGGGCCTGAAATGGACCACTAACCTGGATGGATGTGTGAGGATATGTGGGTTTGCTCTTTCAGAGGCTTTAACTTTCCTAAAGAGGCTACCACATTTGGCTTTGTAATAGTAGTGTAGAGAAGTTGTCCTTTAAATTTTAAAAAAATACAGAATGTAGCAGTGGTGGGTGACTTGGACCACCCCAGAATTATAGGATTCCCCTCTAGACTTCCCCCTATCAGAGGGGATGGCATCTGAACTTCATAGTCCCATCTCGGTAGGTACTAATACTTTAAAATATAATGTAATTCTAATAATAATTTTTGAAGTTTAAATAAAGCTCATTTAGCCTCACCTTGGAGAGGTGAATCGGACCATCTATTTAAATTCGTCTTTTACGTATATTTATTTTAATTTTTACTTAATATAATAATTGTTTATCATATTAAAATTAGTAATAAGTAATAAAATATGTTAATAATGATACATAAAATAGAATAAAATACTGGTGGCGATTCACCCCTCTCCGCTAAAAAATTTTGACACTTTTTGGAATTCATTTTTTCATATAAATTTCATTTTTTTCTTTTTAATATTACTTAATCTAAGAAACTATTTCTAATGTTAATAATAATAATACATAATAACAATAAATATGTAAAATATGAAAAACAATGGTGGTCAGTGCCATCATCAATTTTATGTGAGGCAGGGTGAATCGGATAACTAAACTTTAAGTAGTTTACGCTTACTATTACTGTTTGGAACAAAAATTTACTTTCCGTTTAAAGTTAACATACTCGAGTGTATACACTGAAAAAATAAATTAAATCATCCCACAATTTTATTTTGCTTGAGTAGAGTGGCTTCGAGACCCATAAACATGAAGATCTGTCTCTATTTCTCTATTTTTAGATTTTTTTTATAAATCACGACTATAGTGGTCATAAGCACACTAAAAAATAATAATGTAATTCTAATAATAAAAGTTTTATTAAAGTTTGAATAACGCTGAGTCAGCCTGACCGTGGAGGGGTGAAGCGGACCACCATTGAGGGGTGACTCGGACCATCTGTTTAAATTCGTCTTTTACGTATAAATTCAATTTTATATTTTAATTTTTACTTATAATAATTATTTATCATATTAAAATTCGTAATAAGTAATAAAAATGTCATTAATAATGATAGTGGGTTCATCCACTGTGGGGTTATTTAAAAATTCACCTCTCATACTAAAAATTAAATACTACCTTTGAATTCATTTTTATTAAAATTTCATTTTTAAAAAAATTTTCACATAATATAAGTAACTTTTTAATATATTTAAATTAATTATACATAGGGTTGTGAAAAAAACGGTTTTTATTTGTTTTTTTTTTTTAAAAAACACGTTTTAAAACAAAATGTTTTTTGTTTTTTTAAATTTCCTCTTTTTATGTATATAAAAGATGTTTTAAATTATACAGTAGTACCAATACCTCTTCTAGGCCTAAATATTTAATACAGTTTCATATTCTTATAGTATATATATATTATATATATATATATATATATATATATATATATATATATATATATATATATATATATATATATATATATATATATATATATATATATATGTATATAACCAACTAAATTTTAATCTCAAAAATTACGTAAGGGATAGTTTATTTCAAGAAAAATATGATATTTGGAAATCATATACGTAAGAAATTTTGCCTGTGAATAATTTGCATGAGTTTTCATTACTACGAAATAAGTATATAAATATATAAAATTTGTAAGGTATGTTTTCTATTAAATTATGTGTATGATTGATTTTGTGTTGGTGAAGATGTTGAAGTATGTATCTGATGTTAAATCAGTGAGGGTTTAGGGATAGGATTATCAGATCATTATGTTTTTTTTTATATAAAATTAAGTTAGTGGGGGACTTGGATGGAGAGGAAGGTGATACGGAAGGAAGTGGTAAAATTAAGAGTGAAGTTTAGTGAACAAGGTAATAAGGAATAAGTATGTAAGAGCGCTCGCAAGTAAATCAGTTGAATGTGAACAAGTTGAAACTGAATAAATCTGGAAGCAAATGAAGAAAGCAATTGTTAGCAGTGCAAAAGAAGTATGTATATGGGTGTGCTAAAGTAGGAAGTAGAATGGTAACAGTGAGTGGTGGAATGAAGAGAGTGATACGCGGTTAAAAGTAAAAAGAAGCGTGGTTGAATGTACTAAAAAGCAAATGATGAAGTTTCAAAGAAAGATGCTTGGAAGTATATAAGGAGGAAAAAGGAGAAGCTACTACAAAGATGCATCTAATAAGAAGAAGGAGTAAATGAACAGTTTGGAAGGAGGATGAATGGGGACATACAAGGGAATAGGAAGCTCTTCTGGAAGGAAGCGCGAAAGGTTAAGAATTAAGGGGAATCTGCTTAGAATAAAGAATAGGGATGGTGTTTTTGTAAATTGATGAAATGGATGCGAGTGGAGTGTGGAAAAAGAACACTTTGAAAAATAGATGTGGCAGTAATGATGGTATTAATGACTGTGTGGGTTTGATGTGTGATGGGACGGTGTCGTCATTATCATCTCAAAAATCGGCATATTTTTGTCGTCATCCTGGCAAATTAAGCCGATGCCCAGACAAATGTAAGAATTTTGAATAATATTAAAACTCAATAATAATAATAATAATAATAATAATAATAATAATAATATTAATTTTATATATATATATAGCTCGAGATATATATATAGACATATATATATATATATATATATATATATATATATATATATATATATGCTATATATATATATATATATTTTGCTTATGGTATGTATGGCATTCCAGTGACTAATGGTTCGCCTTTCATTACATGCGGCTCATATCACCACATATCCGACAACATATCATATACACATACTTAACGTCCTCACCCTCTTCTAGACAACATCTTACAGACATCCCTATCCTTATATCCATCACGTGTAGGAAGAAAAAATTGCCCACATCGTACGTCCTGCGTGTCGTAGAGAAGGCGACTAAGGGACGATGGTAGTTAGGTTGGCTGCCTACTACCATTTATCTTTGCCCGAGGAATGCACTAATGTGCATGCCTGGAAGGTCGTGATGCAGTACGCTGCTATCGCCCGCGAAAATGTATGAATGTGTCTGTATAAAAATGTGGAGGATAAATGTTGAGAGAGGAGATGAGGAGAGAGAGGTGATGGATGTATTTTAGAAAAGAACAAATTGATTTCCTTGCCAATAAAACAAGATGAAAGGAAACGGTAAAGATGAGTGGTGTGGTGTGAAATGTGTTTTGTGTTACTGTGGAAAAGAGACAGGAGGGGGATGGGAGGTTTACAATTCAGTAGTGAGATTAATGGTGAACTATGGTAGAATTTTGTATTAGTAGTACTAGAAGTCTAAAGTTAAATTTAAGTTTGGAATCGCATTGTATGGACGACATGTCCATCTGAGGTAATGTTGAAGAGAGTGCGGTTTTCTGGGATAATCTGAATGATGTTTTGGATGGGAATAGGAGATTCAGTTCATTTGCCACATATCTGCCCATTCAAAGTGTTTTTACAGTTGTCACCACCACTCACGGGCAGAGCCCTATTCAAGGAAGGGTGTAGTACTCTCAAAGTTCACCCTCTAGCGCAAATTGCGCATATGAGCACAGACGCACGGGCTTTAAGTAGAGTTGATTCAGTAGGAAATACAGAAGATGGAGGAATTCCTAAAACAGAGTGGTGAGAAAGAAGCTGCAGCAGAAACCAGCCTGGAGTTGCAATGTCAACACAATATTTGTCTTGAAGATACAGCTCATATTGTACTACAAAGAACAGTGCGTAAGAGTGGTGAGTACATGGAGGCTGACCCTAGTTCTCGAGGAAAACTCTTGCAGCTCTGTTCCCTGGATAGAATAACCTGTATATATCCTTGCAAAGATAGGGTCAAGTGAACTGGAAAGTGCAGAACAGTTCATAAGCCTTTTGCCGTTGACTCGACCCTGTCAAAAAGCCGTGAAACCAGAGCCCCCAGATATGAGAGCAGTACTCCATATAAGGGCGGATGAGTTTGTATAGCGGGGCAACTGAGAAAAGGAGGAAATTCTAGTCTAAACAGAACTTACAGTTCTTTGAGGCCGCCCTAGCAGCCATTGTGATGTGAGGTTTCAAGACATTTTTTTTGTTTATGTTAAAGGCCAAGGATGTTTATATTGTCAGCAGGAGAGACGACGGCAGAACCGTCGAAAGAGACAGGAAGAAGTTAGAAGGTATTTTGGAGAAGGAGATTTTGTAAAAGTTGGGGTTTAAAGGAGTGAATTTCACACAAAGTTATTTATATCCATCAGCGAGAATAAAATCGGAAGGATTAAGACGAGAGGCAATTCCAGAAGTAAAAGTGGGAGTAAAATTATCTCGATTAAGAGGCAGAAGGGTAGAGGTATCAGGAATACGGAGTGGATGGGGTAGAGTGCAGGTGAAGATCATTAATGAAGGTGAGAATAAATTAGGAGATAAAACAGAACCCTAAGAGGCTGGTTGAGGATGACAGAAAGAAAGAGGAAGATGAATCGGAGGAAGAAGAAGGTAACAGTTTGGTGGAAGTGGAAATCGTGATATGGTAAGAAGCACAGGAAACTAAGGAGAGCCCAGAAACTTAATGTGATGCCATACTCGGTCAAATGCTTTTTATATGTCAAGCGCCACCACCCCGTCTCCCCGTAGTTCCTAAGAGTGAAAAACCATAAATCGGTTTGATAGGAATGTATTTCGCCCAGTGAACTTACGTGCATGAAACGTGCTAGCGATGGAGTGAGACCGAATGATCTAAGTGAGTTGAGAGAGGGTTCAAGGTCTTAGATAGAATACCAGAGTGAGGCTACGGGACGATGGTTGAAGGATCAAACCTTCCTTTTTTCAGATAGTTTGGACATGTGAGCTTCCAACACTGAGGAAAAGTGCTAGTATTGAGACATAGAGAATATAGTTAAGCGAGGGGCCGAAGAGATTAGCCTTTTCGGTTGGAGATTAGCAACACAATGATCAGATGGAAAAAAGAGGAGGAAAGGCAGATTTACAGAAGTTGCTAGAGATGAATTTTTTGTCAGTAAGGAGAACCAAGGAGGGACAAAAGCCTTTTTCATGATGAAAACCAACTTTCTTTCGTCGAGAAGAATATCCTACTAACGATTTTCTAGCTGAATGAAAAGTGCGAGAATAAATGGGGAGAAACAGAATTTTCCACACTGGAATGTTTGTCTCCCAACCTGAATAGCCATAGAATAAGCATAGTCGAACCATGGATTATATGAGGAAAAAGATTTAGTTTTAGAGGAGCTAGAATAAGGAAAAGAAAAATTATCAGAAGAGAAGGAGATGAACCTGCTCATCCCATCATGATTACAGCTCCTCCTTATCTTTTAAGAAATCTTTGTACATCATCATTAATCATTAACCAAATTGTATTTATATCATCTACTGCAAACTTGGAAGTATACATTCGTCCTAAAGTCTAAATGTTTATATATGAAGGAACAGTCACTTGACCTAAGAAATCGGTGTGGATACTAAACATGTCTCCTCATTCCATTAATAAATCACTTTTCATTTTCATTTGATTAACTATTGTTTATTATTATTATTATTATTATTATTATTATTATTATTATTATTATTATTATTATTATTATTATTATTATTATTATTATTATTGTGTGTGTGTGTGTGTGTGAGACTTGGGTATCAAAAGATGCTAGTATTTAAAAATTTCTGGAGGTTGAACCCCCTGACCCCCTGTCTACAGCCTTATATATATATATATATGCTATACTGCTGCTATATCATATATATATATATGCTATATATACTAACTCTACTATATATATATATATATATATATATACTCTATCTATGGTGCATTCTCTGACAAATCATACCAAAATTTTGGCAAGTTGCACCGAATTCCTTCCAATTTTAAGAACTTTGGTATACAAATTCATCTTGTCATACATTTTAGGTTCCAATTTTGAGTAGGGGCTGCAAAACAGCCCCCCCAATTTTGGGGGGTTCCGCGATACTCACTTCTTTCAAAGACTGATAACTTTGGTTCTACTTAATGCAGAATCAAAATTCAAAAGGCATTTTAAAGGGAATTTATAGATCTATAAAAAAGGCATGAATAAAAAAATCTGTACAACAATTTTTAAAAAAGTTATAAGGTGTTAAAAAAAAAATTCCCCCCCACCCCCCCTTTTGTTGATCAATTTTTAAAAACCCAGTATCCTACTTATAAACTGAGAATTTCTTTGGAGTCTGGCATTTGATTGGATGAAGCCTGCTTTTAGCCTAAAGAAGTTCTATGTAAATTAAATTTTTAAAAATAATTTTTAATTTTATTACAATTAACCTTCAGTACAACTTTAAGGTAGTATATATATATATATATAGCCACTATATATATATATATATATATATATATATATATATATATATATATATATATATATATACGCTATATATATATATATATATATATATATCATATAACCATATATGCTTAAAAAAATCTGGCCAGCCTATATATATATATATATATTCTACACTCTGTTCTTGGATTATAATTTAATAGTATAAACTCGAGCTTAATATTTTAATTAGTCAAATGGAATACTATATAACAGAAAAATCATGAGAATTTATATATTTAGTTATATAGTACCTATATATAGTTAGTGATTTCACTTTAGTTACTTTTTTGCAAAAGTTCTTTAGACTTTTGCAGTTCATCCATATCAAAGCTGTACATTATTTTTCTTCCTGGTGTTAGTTTTGGAGCCGCAAGTTTTTTAAGAATATTTTTCCTTTCAATCCACACTTGGTCATCAACATTTGGGAATATATACATACCTTGTTCTTCCTCCTTCAGAAAACTAATATAAAAATCATCAAAGTCCTCAGAGTAACTTTCAATAATACCAATGAATATATTACCTTCAAAGTTGCAAGAAACATAGTGACTTATTATATCTGCTGCCTCCATGTTAAAATGAGAGTATTCATCACTTTCATGTATGTTTACTTCAGATATTTTAGCTTCTTTGTAAGATTTTGAATTTGATATCTGAAAAGCTTTCAAAGTTTCAGTGTTAATGGGGATAATTTTATGAAACCCTTGTGTTCCTTTCAATGTTACACATTTTTCAAACCTCTTCTTCAGTTTTTCTTCAGCTCTAAATACTTCTTCCTTTGTGATGTATATGCAGTTTATTCCTGGTATATATTCATTACAGTAGTAGAAAAAACTGTCTGCAGTTAGTATCTGATCCTTATATGGCCTTTGTAGGCTTGCCTTGGCAACAGTTCTCTTGATGACTCCACCAATTCCATCACAAACATTTTTCCCATGACCGGTTCCAAAGAAATTCCACTCACATAATATATTAAAGTCCGCAAAATGATGGCATAAATTGATAAAATTATATTTGTTTTTGTACTGTGCAGCACAGCCATCACTAAAATAATGAATTTTCTTAATGAATGCAAATTGTTCTTTAAGTTTTTCAATCAACTTAACTTGAAAGGCATATACCATGATGGTTGAATGTTTTAAGTAATCACTAATGCAACAAAAACTTTCATGTTGTAGAACACCATCTTTTTTATAATATACAACAAAAGGATGTATTGTAACTTGATCATTGACCCAGTGGAAAGCCTGACTGGCATCTTGTACAATAAAGGTATAGTTTTCTGAAAAATCACCAAGTATTATAACCTCATTATCAGGTAGGTTGCTTTTAAGTTCTTTAAGATAATTAGATTGAGCTTTTACGATAAAATGATGCCTTGTTAATTCATAAACTTTCTTGGCCAAAATTCTATGAAATCATCTTTATTTTGTACTGTTGTAATTAAATTTGATCTGTCTGTACTTACCCATTGTGAATATGTGACTGAATCTCTTGTGTTCATATTTTCAATCGTTTTTAAGTACTTTACTAATTCTTCTTTTTTAGGGCAATTTCTACCATATCTGAGCATGCAACCTGCATCATCATCATGACACACTGTTTTTCTTATTAGATCTTTATAAGTTAAATGCTTTACACCAATTGCAAACACCATTAATTTTGGATTTTGGTGGTGTATACACACACATACATTATGGGTCCCCTTTGCACCAGCCATAACACACCATTTGGGCCTTAATTTAGCAAATGTTGAAAATCCAATAAGATCAATACAGTTTTCCTTGTACTTTTCATATAGTTCTTTCAGATTCCCAAGTAATAACCTTAATAATAGCAATAAATAAGTAATAATAGCATGACAAATTTTGAAAAACTAGTACAAAAGATAATTCTCTTATGTAGAGAAAATGGTGAAATTCACAAGTTAAAATTGTTCATTATTCTTTCAAGCAATAAATTGTAAATAGTCTAAAACTATAGAACTTTACTTACGAAATTTTATAGGAGAAACTCCCAGTTCCTGTAGGCTTGCATTTAGGAAAGCTCGACTAACTTCTGGTTCTTTCTTATGTGGTGTCTGCGCATTTGTGTTATCTGGTTTAAGTACACATTCATTACTTGACGAACTTGACGTGTCTTCTTCAGCAGTAGGAACTTCAGCATTATTTTTCAACAGCCGCAGTTCATTTTCACAGTTTGTACAGATATGGTCTGTCATTTGTAAGTGCAGCTGAGTCATCATGGTTACTATCCATTGTTGTATGGGTTTCAAAGACTTTGTCACAACTTTTTTGTGTTTTAATAGAGGATTGCAGCACACCTCATGGTATCCTGACTTTCCTCTTTGTGCTCATAGTGTAAAAAACTTCCACTACTGTTTATTTGAATACTAAAAATTTCTAAATATATATATATATATATACTACTATTCATATCTATATATATATATATCTTTCTTCTATATGTATATATATATATATATATATATATATATATATATATATATATATATATATATATATATATATATATATATATCAATTTAAAGTTGTACTGAAGGTTAATTGTAATAAAATTATAAATTATTTCAAAAAATTTAATTTTTACATAGAAACCCTTTTTTTTTAGGCTAAAAAGCAGGTTTATCCAATCAAATAAGCAGACTTTTTATGTTTGTATATGTTAAAAGAAATTCTCAGTTTATAAGTAGGATACTGGGTTTTTAAAAATTGATCAACAAAAGGGGGGGTGGGGGGGAATTTTTTTTTTAACACCTTATAACTTTTTTAAAAATTGTTGTACAGATTTTTTTATTCATGCCTTTTTTATAGATCTATTAATTCCCTTTAAAATGCATTTTGAATTTTGATTCTGCATTAAGTAGAACCAAAGTTATCAGTCTTTGAAAGAAGTGAGTATCGCGGAACCCCCCAAAATTGGGGGGGCTGTTTTGCAGCCCCTACTCAAAATTGGAACCTAATATTTTAGGGGAGTGAGTTTTGTGCCAAAATGAGTTTGTATTTTTAACTCTACCTATTTGTCAGAAAGAATTCACCATATATATTAAGTATATACACACACCCTATATATATATATATATACTATATATATATATATATATATATATATATATATATATATATATATATATATATATACTGCTTTATATATATATATACCGATATATATACAGGTATATATATATATATATATGCATATATATGCTGCTATATATATATATATATACTATATATCTCTACTATATCTTACTCTTTCTTTAATATATATATATATATATATATATATGCACAATTGAAAGATTTTTTTTGAAAATATCTTTTCAATTATTAAATCATCGGCCAAAAATTTGCTCTAATGGAGTCATCGTCATCGGCAAAAATTTCATAATCGTCCGTGTGTGAGTTTGATGGTACAAGAAGAAAGTTATTTTGGGGATGAGGTTATGCTGAAGGAGAAATGGGTAAATTAGAAAAGTTGAAGAATGAGTAAATCTACACAGGCATAAATTAGTACTGGGTGAAAATGATCAGAATGGAGGCAAGATGGTGATTGATTGGATCTTTTAAGTTGTGTAATAAACGTTTATGGAGGTATAGTTTGAAAGTGGAGGAAACAGAAATAGTTTTCTTTATATATAAGGGTAAGGAGATAAAGGGAACTGTAGGAAATTATAGGGTATTTAGTTTATTGAGTGTTGTAGGAATATATGCTGGTGTTTTGGTCGAAAGAGTGCGCAGAGTGACTGAAGGACTGATTGGTGAAGAACAAGGTGTGTTTAGGAGTAGTAGAGGATGTGTAGGATGAATCACCCATTCAAACAAATGATAGAGAAAATTAGAGAGGAAGAATAAATTGTATTTAGGTTTATGGATTTGCAACAGGGATATGATAGGATTAATAGGGAAGGTCTATGGCAGGTGTTAGTGATAGGCTTCTGAATGGAATAAAAGTATGTATAATGATAACGTGAGAGTGTATGTGTGTAAGAATAAATTGTGTCAAAAGTGATTGGTTTAGTATTAATAGAGTGAGGCAGGGATTATTGTTATGTCTCCTTGGTTATTCAATTTGTATATGGATGGGGTTATGAAAGAATTGAAGGTGGGTGTGACAGATGTTGTTAGAATGATGGAGATGAGTGGAGTGTGCCCTACCTATTATATGCAGATGATTTGGTTTAGTGTGTGGTGAATCTGAAAGAGTTTGAGAGGATTGGTAGAGGGAGATTTGGCAGGGTGTGTAAAGGAGGGGTTTGGAAGTAAACATAGATAAGAGTTAGGTTATGGTTGTGAGTGGACAGTCCTCAGTGTGTGAAGTTATGTTAGATGGTGAGCAGCTGGAACTGTGCAGTGTCAGGATTTTAAACATCTTAGGTATATGTTGGATAAAGAAGGAACAGATGATCTGAAGTTCATGAGAAAGTTATAGAAATGGCAAGAGAGATGGATGGATTGCAATTGAAATCGTTGGTAGATATAAGGGACTAAGTCTTTAGTGCTCTAGGGTCTTACAGGGTATGTTATTACCTGTGTTATTGTATAGTAGTGAGACTATGGTCTGGGATAAGAGTATAGATCTAAAGTTCAATGTGTTCAGATAGACAATCTGGGGCATGCTAGGTGTGAAGAGAAGAATTGATAAAAAGCGAAGATTGAACATATTAGAGGCTTAGTAATGGTGTGAAGAAAGGGTAAAGCAAAGAGAATAAATAAAGTATGTTGATGAATGGTTTGGTCATGTGGAAGGATGAATGATAGTCGGTTTTAAGCAGATGTTTAGTGGCGAGTGTGTTGAAAACAGACCGGCTGGGAGATCGAAGAAAAAGTAGTTAAGTCAATGCTTCAGTGTCTGAAGGAGAGAAATGTGAGTTTGCAGAGGGAAAGGTGCATAATAAGAGAGAATAGCGGGGTTTGTGAGGGTTATAGTTGTGGCCCACCTGGGTCAAGGGATGAACCCTTACACTGATGATTACCATAGTGAGGGTCCGTCGCAGTACCGTGAAGCTCTAGGGTTGGATTTTCTGACTGTGACGAGTCCTTACTAATTAATGGAACAGAGGGGAGCGAAGTAAGGCTGAGCTTTCTTTTCGACTTTTATCATATTCTTCTACTGCTTTCTTTTCCGATGCTGTTACGCAACTTACCACCAGTCTTGGGGATAAAAAGGTGAATGAAAAATCTATAGCAACTCAAATAAAGGTAGCGT
>JABUQX010033173.1:0-2500 GCA_015478945.1 Trachelipus rathkii
AGAAGCTTGTTTATGTAAGTTGGACGTTATGTTTAAATATTACTAAATGACAATTGGAATAACAATGATTTGTTAGAGAAATGATTAGAGTTTTGGTAAGATATTACTGTGTTAATTGACGATGATGTGTTAGAAACGTGAGCCTAGGTTAAGTTTTTTTTGAGTAATGTTAGGTTTGCCTTGACTTTTGCTAATGGTCTACGGTTTATTCATAGGTCAATGATGCATACCGAAACGAGTGACACTTTGGATGAGGTGTGTCAATTCACAGTTCAGATGGTGGTATATTTGATGAGATTGGTCACTTTGTTTAAGAGGATGTTGTTAGATAATATGGGCTTCTTACCTGTTGCTGATAGTGAGTCGAAAAGTGGACATATGAGTATTGTTATGGCCTGTGCTCTTTACCTGTTGAAAGTAGGGATTTTTCAGGATCTTAGCTGATTATTCATACGCGTGGTATGTTAGGTTTGCATTTGTACATTATATTCCTAGTTGCGGTGATGATATGGTTAGCTTTATTGATTGTAAAACTTTGTTGGTTATCATGATATTGTAAGGTCAGTATATAAAGAACTTATTTGATGTTATGTTTATCCAATAGATGATTACTCGAAATAGACTTGGAATCAATAGTTCAATAGATCACAGCCGGGCGGGATGGGTAGGGGACTGCTGAGTTGGGGTTTGATTTACCGATTTACTGATTTACCGCTTTAATAAGTAAACTATTACCTTTTACTGTGATATTTATATTCAAAGAACTAATGTTAACGATGTTAATGTAAAATTAACATTGATATGTTAGAGATAATGCTTGAAAAAGTGTGAATAGGTTGCGTATTTGTACGGAAGTGTTAGGTACTATTAGCTGTTGTTAAGTGGGAAGTTTGTAATGTTAGTGGTTATGTTCGTGACGTATGGTGTGAGTTTTGTCCGTTGTACTATTATATTCTTAGTTCGCGTTACTGTTATGTAGCTTTGATTAATGTAAACAACGTTGTTAGTCAGCATATATTCGATGGTAGTATATAAAACCCTGATTGCTGTATTATGTTAAAAAAAAACTATTGGTATGTATCTAATTAGTTTAAGGTCTGTTGATAATTGGACAAGATTATGATAAATTCCTTGTTAATATTACAGCGTCATGTAAAATTAAGTTACGATAGCTTGGAAAAAGTGTGCAATAGGTTACGTTTTGTATGCAAATGTTAGTTACTTTACAAGAGGTGTTAAGTGTGGAACTTGTTAATGTTAACAGTTTTGTGCTTAAGTTGTGTTAGTTTGTCGTGTACATTATTTTCTTTAGTTATGATGATGCTATGTAGTTTATTATATGAAGAACTTGTATGTTAGCATATATTCGATTGTTTGTATATAAAGAACTCATTTAACTGTTATGTTAAAATGTAATGATACTGTAAATTTTAAATAAAGTATTTATTTACGCATGATTAACAATGAAATATGTTAAGATATGCTTGAAAAGTGTGAATAGGTTACGTTTTTTTTGTATGCTGTTAGTTACTTTACTGTGTTAAGTATGGAACTTTGTTAATGTTAGTTGCTTATTCTAGCGTAAGGTGTGTTAGATTTTTGTAAGTTGTACATTAACATTCTTAGTTCTGGTAATGCTATGTTAGCTTTATTAATGTGAAAACCATGTTACGGTTAGCATATTGTCGTTGGTTGGTAATACCTAAGACTTATTTTTGTACTAGTTACTTCGTTGTGTTGTTGTTGTGTTGTTGTTTGTAACGAGAATATATACCCTTTTGAATGATATGGGTTCATTCGTATCTCGTTTCTGTGTTTATTTCTTCTGATTGTTGAAGAGAAGAATTTCATTACTTTTAAGATCTGTTTTAATATCATACGAATGTTCGTCGAGTAAGACATTTTCTGTTGTGTTGGTATGATTGACATCTCATTCTGCTCCTACGAATGTCCTCTTTACTAGGACCTTCGTAATACCCAATGATGTGTCAATTACATTTTTTCGTAACGAATGGAAAGCAATATATTACCTGTATTCCAATTGGAGGTGCAAGTAATATACCTTTAATCGTGTCGGTTGAAGAATTCCTCAAGATTAATCGACAGCGTTGAAGCTTGGGTAAAGACTGAGTATGTGTCATCTGAGACATCGCGCATCCTGCTGAAATCAGAGGTGACAGCTTGAGAGGATATAATAGAATAGAGTTGCTTTCACTGCGTCTGATAATGTTAAAAGTATTGATTGTATCGGCACTATTGGAAACCATGTTGCTGTACATTCAATGCGGTACGTGTATAGGTTTTCACTGTTCTAGATCATCTGAAAAGATAACAGCTTTGTTGATATGAAAACGATTAAAGTCTCATCTTAAAGATGTTGACATCTCGAGACTTAATCGTATAGGCCTGGTGTCATCTGACGAGTATTTTACAACGAACAATGTGGTTTCCCGTATAATGCAGTATTACAGAAATGCCTTAATAATATCAGCCGGATACG
>JABUQX010033173.1:7500-10000 GCA_015478945.1 Trachelipus rathkii
GTTACGTCGAATAGTGTGCGTTGATGACTGAAAGAACTGATTTTGGGAAGCACATAGTGCGTTAGAAAGTGGAAGGGATGTGTGGATAAATTTTGTACATTGAACAATGATTATGATAAATGAGGGCGGAGAAGAATAAATTGTATTTAGGAATTTATGGAATTTACAACAGGCGTAATATATATGATTAATAGGAGCTCTATGGGCAGGTGGTGTAACGATATGGTGTTGGTGTATGCTTCTGATGAATCAAAAGTATGTATGAAGCGATAGTGAAGCGTGTGTAGAATAAATGGTGTCAATGGTGATTGTTTTAATATTAACAGCGGAGTAAGACAGGGATGTGCTATGTTCCTTGGCGATCCAATCTGTATTTGGATGAGGTTATGAAAGAATAGAGGTTGGGTGTCCAAGGATAGTGGTTAGAATGATGGAGAATGAAGATGAGTGGAGGTTTCCTAACTATTATACTGAGGATGATTTGGGTTTTGTGGGGAGAATCTGAGAGAGTTTGAGAGGATGATAGAGAAGATTTGGTAGGGTGTGTATAAGGAGGGGTTTGAAAGTAAAGTAGATAAGAGTAAGGTTATGGTTGTAGGTGAGGACAGTCCTCGGTGTGAATTTATTTAGATTTGGTGAGCAGGCTGAAAAAGTGCTCTGATTTAATATTATGGATATATTTGAATGAAAAGGGAGCGGATGATTCAGAGTGTGTGGAAAGTTGTGAATGGGCACTAGGTGGGTGGTGCATTAATCGTTCGGTGGATGTAGGGACTAAGTCTTGTTGCGCTAGGGTCTTACATGAGGATATGTTGTTTACCGTGTAATTGTATAGTAAGTAGGGCTATGGTCTGGAATAGAGAGGTATAGAATCTAAAGGTACAATGTTTCGACGGAATCTTAGTAGTTGTTATGGTGTGAAAAGCAATGAATTAAATGAAGGATGAACGTATTGAGAGTTGTTTTGGTGTGGGAGAATGGGGTTAAATGAGAGAATAGAATGAATACGTACCGTTGGAGATGGTCTTGGTCATGTGGAAGGGTGAATGATAGTCGGTCGTTTAAACGGATGTATAGTGAGTGTGTTGGGAATCGACCGGACGGGAGGCGAAGAAATAAGTGGATTGAGTAGAAAAGTGAATGCCTGAAGGAGCGAAATGTAGTTATGGCAGAGGAGAGAAGAAAGGTGAATAAAAGGAGTGAATGGCGGGGTTTTGTGAGGAGGTATGGTTGTAGCCCACCTGGGCCAAGGGATGAACCCCACATTGACGAGATGACATAGTGAGGGTTCGTCGCGTTCCGTGAAGCTCGAGGGTGGATTTTTCTGATGGGCGACGAGTCTTACTTAAGGGTATCAAGGGGGCGGTAAGGCTGGGCTTTCTTTTTCGACTTTTGTTATTATTATTAATACTATTTTTATTATGTTTCCGGTGCATGATACGCACCTTACCTCTAGTCTTGGAGAGAGAAATGGGTGGGTGATGATATATATATATATATATATTATATATATAATATATATATAGTATATATATAATATATATATTTATATATTATATAATATATATAATATATTATATATATTATATTATTTATAATATATATAATATATATTATATCAATATATAATTATATATATATATATATAATTATATATTAATAGTATATATATTTATATACTATATATATATATATATATATTTATATATAGTATATATATTTATATATATATATATATATATATATTATATTATATATATATAATATATTATATATATATATATATAGTACAGTTTCATAAAGTACTATGTACTCTGTCTTGTCTTGATTGCATGTACTTGTATTGAACAAATTTAGAGTACTTGTAAATTGTACTTGTTTGACTCATTCTAGAGTACTTGTATTGTACTTGGTCTTGAAAAATGTACTGAACCCAAGCCTGAATATATATATATATATATATAATATATATATATATATTTATATATATATATATATATATTATATATATATATATATAGTATATATATATATATATAATTATATAATATATTTATATTTAAATTATATATATGTATATATATATATATAATATATATATATAATATATATATATATATATAATATATAATATATATTATATTATATATATATATATATTTAATATATATATATATATATATATATTTATTAATATATATATTAATATATATTCATATATATAAATATATAATTGGATATAGAACCTATAGAAGAAGCTATCTTTCATTAGTAAGTCGAACAGCAATCTATGGAAAATTTAGTGGCACAATATTTTTTTTGCAGTTAATCACAATTTATTGCATCCAAGGATGAAGTAGGTTGGTGATCACAATCAATTTACATTGCATTCTTTGGTAAATAGAATTCTTTTAAATTCGCTAACACTTTCATTGGATTAGTAAAACACTCGCACATTACATACCACACATCCACATGGACAACACCAAACATACAACAC
>JABUQX010033174.1:0-27500 GCA_015478945.1 Trachelipus rathkii
ATAAAGATGGTGTCTGGTTAGAACAAGATAGGTATATGGAGACTATAGGAGTTCCTGAAAAGACTTATGGTGAAAGAGCAATGGAAGAAAAAGAATAAACTTTGTATAGGTCTTTGGTAGGTCAGATTAATTGGGTGAGTGGACAAACAAGACCGGATTTGTGTTATGATGTGATTGACAAGTAAATACTTAAAGGATGATAAAGTGGAAGAAATGCAGAAGTTGATAAATGTGATAAAATGGGAGAAGAGTTTTAACAAGGGAATTTAGTTGAGTAAATTGGTAGGAGAGATTGAAGTTTATACGGATGTGTCCTATGGAATGGAAGGAAAGTGTGAATCCTCAAGTGGGTTAAATTGTTGCTCTAAAGGATAAGAGAAGGAATAGGTGTCTGATTGTGTGGAAATCTAGATATATAAGAAGGCCTATGAGGTCTATGATTGAGATTGAAGATTGCTTTTATTGAAGGAACCCAAGTGGGCATACCGGTATATCTTGCAAGAATGTTGGCATGAAGTTCTTGGGGCTGAAAGGTTGAGTATTGTTGTTTACATGGATATTAAAACTTTAGAGAATGCCATATATAATGTTGAGTAAGAGTTTAAGAATAGATGTAGCTTGGATAAAATAGATGCTTGAAGAAAAGAAGATCACGAATGTGGAATGAGTGGATACAAGGCAGATGTGTTTATGAAAAACAGGGTTGAGGTGAGGGGTATAAAAGAATTTGTGGAAGGAGAAAAGGGGGGGGGGAGAGAAAGATATAAGACTAATTATTTTTTTATTTATATATTCTCTTAGCTTTGGTCTGTTTGCTTGTCATTGCATGAAGTTTTTTTTTTTTTGTTCTCTGCAAAAGACGCTTCTCTTTCACTTTCAGTTTTGTCATCTGTCAGCTAAGTTTCCTTTACTTTGTTTTATCTTTCTAAATGTTTCTACAAGTATTTATTTTTTCTCCTTTCAGGGTATTAAGTTATTATTGAAGGGAAAGTTAAATTTTGGGGATTTGGCCCTTTAGGCACTTTTTTCGTGGTTTTCACTGTGCTTAGCTGCAGTGAGATAGCATTAGGGGGTTAACTGAACTCACTTAGATTGAGGCCATCAAGGTTTGGTCCAATGCTAGGGTATACAAACTGAGAAAAAATCAAGGCCAGGTTTGCGTAAACCCTGACTTACTGTAGTTTGATATATAATTTTTATTTATTTTTTACATTATCATTTATTTAGGTACTAACAAAATATCCACTGACAATTTTTACTTTATCACGATACAAAGAAATTTTTACTTTAAAGATTACTAGGTTCTCCATTTTAAAGTTAGTAGTTTTGTCAGCAGTTTAGCTGTTTTTGTTCAGTTAGGGTAGCTGATTGTGAAATTATATATATATAGTATATAATATATATATATATATATATATATATATTAAATATTATTATATATATTATATATTATATATAAATAATCTAATAATATATATATATATATATATATAATTTATATATAATATATATATATATATATTATATTTATATATATATATATTATATATATATATAATATTATATATCACGACCGGTTCAGTGGATAAAAGTGAGTCTTTTGGATCGTAACCTTCTCTCGCGAAGAGCGAGAGTCGATTCAATTCTGCAATTCACTTCGCGAACGGATAACAAAAATGCCATTATTACATTTTTTGTAATATTTAATACAATTATGGTATTGTTGAATTTATCAAGATCTTGCATATACTCCAACATCACTAAAAGACAGCAACACATAAAATAGAATCAATCTATTATACAATACCCACCATGACTAAATAACTATATGCTAACAAATATAACAGAAGTGCTGAAAATTTACAAATGAGGTTGAGAAGAAGCAGGGCTGCTATAACGCTAATAGATAATCTTTACATATACAGATTTACCAATAACCACTGAATAATGACACTAATCGGTTCTAATGAATCATCAATCATAGAGTTTGTGCAATAACTAACCTATTATACTAACTAACTTATCTACATATATAATATAATATATAATATATATATATATATAATATATATATATATAATAATAATATATTATATTATAATATACATTAATATTTTCCTGCCCCTGCACCCTCCCCTCAGTGACCACACTGCCCGCTAAGATACTCTACCACAGCAGCTGGCCTCCTGCAAAATTGCTTAATATTTTGTGATGCCTAATCCTGGATGATAGCAGTAATTATAATATACTATAATATATATATTATATATATATAATATATATATATATTATATATATATATAAATATATATATATATATATTTAGTGATAGGAAGAATTAATCATTATTGAACGAAATTGGCAATAGTTTTCTCTCAACCATCATAGTCATTTTACAACTTTACGAGGAAATATTATAAACCCGTTAATCTTGAAAATATTGATGCTGTTTTGCAATTTAATTTCCATAGTTTGAAAATCTGAGTAATAGAATTTTGTATTTTTCCATGTTTTCACATATTAAAAATTTTTTCAAAATTCCATGTTTTTGAAGATATTACTATCACCCTATAATAACTATATAATAATATGTTGAAATATATATATATTTGAGAATCTTTAAATATTAAATAAATCACCTATTATATAAGACAAATAATATTTTTACCTATTATATGGAAACTTAGAAACAAAACCAACAAGATAAGAAAATAGGGAAACTTTTAATTTGCTTAGAATTTTGTATGTCTGTCCATGTTTTCAAATTAAAATTTTTAAAATCAATTTTGGAAAAAAATTCTATATATATATTATAGTATAAATATATATAATATAATTATATATATAATATATATATATATAATATATATATATAATAGATATATATAATAATATATATATAATATAATATATAATATTATTATATATATATATATATATATATAATATATATATTATATATTATATATACCGTATATATATATATATATTATATTATTAAAATTACAATTTTAAGTTGAAATATAATGAACATGAATGATTTTGAATATTAAATAATCCATTATCATTAATCAAGGAGAAATTATTATTTATTATATATTATCATTATTATTATTATATTATTATATTATATATTATTATAAATTAGAAACAAAAACCAAGATATTAATAAATAACAAAACTTTTTCGTTGTAGTTCTTAATGTATTTATACATTTAAACATAAGAGAATGAAGTAAACAATTTAATCTTCTTTATTAAATTTAAAATATATAAATTTTTAAAATGCTAGCTTTTGTTAATCATCATTGTCTAAAATTTACTATAATAGACATAAAAATTCTTAATCATCCCATCTACTAATATATATAATATAATATACATAATATAATATAATATATAATATATATAATATTAATATATAATTATAATAATAATAAGATTATATATATATAGCGTCGGCGGGTGACCAGGCCCCGCCCTTCTTTAGGAGGGGTGATCGGTCCAACTCAAATAAAATAAGAAAATAATAAAAAAAAATAAAAAAATTTTCGCTCATTTTTTAGCCACGCGGTATGATGAACTTTTAGATCATAATTTAAAATTCTAGAAAGTTTTTTATATTTTAAAAATGTTAGAAATTAGGGTACAAAATTTTCTTCAATAGAACTTCACTTTTGAAAAAAGTTAGTTTTTTAACCTTCGTTATAAAATGAAAAATTGTGGTTTCATTTTTAATTACTTTTTTCATTAACACCTGAGTATGTTAGCTTTAAACCTGCAAGTAAATTTTTTGATTCCAGCAGATTAGTTGGCAAAAATAACGGGGCCTAACTGTAGTCCGATTCACCCGCCATAAAAATTTGATGGATGGTGGCTGACCACCACTTGTCTTCATATCTTTCCGTAATGGAAACGACTCTTTTCCTTTAGTCTGCTTCTTTTAAATGTAATAAAAAGTTACTATATTAAGTGAAAATTTTTAAAAATGAATTATTAATAAAAAAAACCGAGTTCAAAAAATGTCAAAATTTTTGGGCGGAAAGGGGTGAATCTCGGCTTATTTATATCGCTATTTATCTGAATCATTATTGACATTTTAATTACTTATTAACGAATTTTAATATGGGATAAATAATTAATTATATAACGTAAAAAATTAAAATATAAAATTGAAATTATACGTAAAAGACGAATATTTAAACAGGTTTTCATTGAAAACTTCATTCGTCTGTCACTTCAAAACCTATTCGCTCTTATGGCGAAGAGTCCACCCTTAATAAAACTTTTTATTTTAAAAACCATCCTACAAAACTGCAAGGAAATATACCGGGAGTTTTGTCCTGTGATTACAAAAAAAAAAATTTTCCAAAAAAGTGCATTAGGCGGAAGAGTCGGAGACCATAGTTATTACTAAGTGGGTCCCGTCACCTCCCCCCGACGCTATATATAATATATATAATATATATATATATATATATATAATATAATAATATATATAATATATATATATATATATATATATATATATATATATATATATATAATATATATATACCGTATATTATACTATTATATATTAATTATATATATATATAATTATATAATAATATATATATATAATATATATTATATATATGATATAGCACCAGAGAGATTCTGACCAAGAGGCTTTGGAAAGATAGAAATTTGAACTTCTTCCATAATTTTTATCATTCCCATTTATTAGTGATGCACTAAGTATATTTGGCCCAAATGCCTAAGAAGATTTTTTTTATTAAAAAAAATTTAAAAATTTTTATCCTTCACATCATATATATATATATATTATAAATTATAATATATATATTAAATATATATTACATAATATATAAAATATATTTATGTATAACTATGTATGGTTAGTTAACATTTTATCATGTTTTTTATAGTCCAAATTGGCTACGATTTTAGTACAATGATTTGACAAGCCCTGGGGTGCTTTATGGATTTGCATGAAGAGCATGTTTGGTAGTGGGTGACTGGGACAGTCTCAATAAGTCCATGTGGCCTTCTTTACTCCTATATTCTATTTCTTAATATATAATACGGTTAGGTACGATAAGATTTCTTAAGTATACACAGATTTACTATGTGTATACTTAACTAAACTTATCATAACCTAAAACTTAAGATCCTAAACCGCTACCTAACCTAGATGGACAGTCCCCCATCAACTGAGACCTACCTATAGATTATACAGTATCATAAACTAAAATTGTTATAAATTGCTTGTACAATTCATACGGAGAATATATATAAATATAATATATAAATAATATTAATTACATTTATATAATTTACAATATATAAATATATAATATACTATTTATAAAATTATTTAAATTGCAAGGAATTAGTTAATTTAAAATCTTTTTTAAAATAGTTAAAAAATATTAAAAAGATTAGGTATTATATTTTATATGTTCAAAAACGTTTTCCGAAATGTTTCTCGTACTATGGAATTGGTTAATATATTTCTCTAATCTTTTAATTTTAGTATATGGGAAATATTAATTTATAGAGTTTGAAGGATTTTCTGATAGTTCAAATAAGTATATTGATATTATTTTTATTAAATATATTTTTGATTCTTTAATAATTACTTACGGATATTTATTTGATATCACAGAATGAAACTTTTGAATAATAATAATAATAGAATAGATAAATAAATGGTTTGGGCAACATATATTTTGACTAAGACAAACTGGAGGGTATTTTGTTAACAAAGGTAAAACTATGTTTTAACTATGACCAACTATTTAAAGCTTAGTGTGGCTAGCATGTGCCTTAGCTATAATTTTTACTTTGGTAGTTAGGCCTATTTACTCTTCTCTTGATAGGCCCAAGCAGATTTCTTACTGTCACTATACTTTTAATGTTACAATATTGATACCTTTAATAGTTAATCTGGAAAATTAATAAAAATATCTCGTCTTACTCCTTATACCTTAAATTCATGATACGGACTCATATAAAGTGAAGTTTGTAATGATTTATATTTATAATTTATACTTAAAATAGCCTGCTCTAAATACACTTTATAGTAGGCCTACTAAGGGCCATGGCATGGCTAACCTTAGGGACGATCAAAGAGACTAATCCTATAACTATATCCATTAAAATACTAAAATAGGGCCTACAGTTTATTATAAAGAACGTTCACACGTACAGTAACATACGTACCATTACAAGAGAAAAATAAACAATTAATAAAATAAAATTTACATTTTAATAAAACATTTTTACAAGAACCAAATACCACAAATTTGTTGTGGTTTTTGGTAATTATAAGAAATAAAATTAGTTGTCATCCTGCAAGGAATGAAAACAAAAAAGCATCGTTTCTATCTAATTTCTCGGCAATATGATATTACGCAGTTCGATAGAGTATTGAAACCTTTTCAAAAGAACTTTTATTTTGGAGATTAAATTTTAGGAATATCTGATAAGCCGTTATAGCACTAGCTATTTCTGTTTCATATTTTTATTTTATGTTTATTTATATAGTATATATATAATATATTATATATTATATATATAATATATGATATATATATATATATTATATATATATATATCTATAATATATATATATATATTATTATATATATATATATACAAAATTAATTACTTATATTTTCCAATAGTAAAAATTGATATTGTAATTCATGAAATAACTGGTACGTTACACTACAGCTTTACACCTTTTATGGGCAACAATTTATTCAGTCTCTTATTTTTTTTTATGGAAAACTGAAATTTTTTTGAAAGTAGTTTATTTAAAGTAAAAGTTAGATAAATAATTATTAAATATATAAATCGTGGTAACGGAATAAAAATATCATAAAAAAAATAAATAATGAATATAATTTGTATGACTGCTTGTGAATGCATGTCTTTTATTTCCATCCGGGGTGGAGCCTTTCGCCTCCCCCTCTATATCATCCCCCACGTCTCCTCCTTCGGAGGATGCCCCTCTTGTCAACCATCGGCTCGAGCCCCCTAAATAATTTGAATTTCAAGGAAACAGTATACTTCCAGTTAGGGGCAGGAGGGGGATCGAAGTCCCTCCCGTCGTCCACTAGAGTGCGTGATGAGACCTCCTGACAACTGTACTATTCTATGCGTCTACTCTTTAGGGTGTGTTTCGTTAGTTTGTAATGATAAACACCCCTAATTGTATTTTCACCCTATGCTTAGTTATTTATGATACCGATCCTTGGATCCCTAGCAGATGAGGCGTGCAATGTTTTGCCACTACCTACGTTCCGATGTGCGAGCGGGAGGAACCGTAGTAATGCTCTTCTGTGGCACAGTAAGCAGAGTATGTCTCGGTTTAGTCTTTGTTCGTTCGTAGCGTAGTGGTAAACACAATGCACGCTCATGCTGCATGGTCCTAGGGATCGTATCCTAGCATGGATGAAAATACATTAGGGTCGGTAATTTTTACAATTACAAATTTGATTGCAAGGTTAAAATTATTGGCAAGGCATTATAATCTTATATATATATATATATATATATATATAATAATATATATATATTATATATATATATATGATATATATATATATAGTATATATTATAGTTTTTTTAAGAGAAATATATGGTCATCTGAGTACTTTAATACGATTTATATCATGAATGGAAAATCACTTAATGTAACTATCATGAATTTACTCAGGAATTTGATGAAAATATACTGTATCATTAATTAGGTAATAGCTTAAATTAATTATTAATTTTAGAAAAAAGTGGATCTAAAAATACAAAAAAAGAAAAATAATGATTAAAAAAAAAATCTCATAAATATCAGTTGATTTAAATATTTGGTCTTTTTTTTGCAAATCATTCATCAGAGAATGTAGACCTGGAAGCTTACAAAATCTCTACAGGGAGTTTATCACATCAGTTATTAATATTTATTATTATTATGGTATTATTATTATTATTATTGGAGTATTATTATTATATGTATTATTATTATTATAAATTATTTTATATATTAATATATATTATTATTAAAAGAAATTACTTTTACTTGCAGAAACTACTACAAACAAAATATTTACTAAGCAATTTAAATGCCAAAAAGGATTTAATAATTTTTAAATACAAGTATAACTTTAATAATATTCACAATCAAAAGATGGATTTAATTTGAATTTTGAACTCTGTTGTGTGGTAGGAAAATAAGTTGCTCGTCCATTTTTGTGGAGTTCAACGTCATCTCTTATCCTCAATCACGTTACCCCGCTTCTGAAAAAACGCTTTTTAAACTTTGAAGACCCGTAGAACTTTATATAAGTTTCGTTTCCAGAAGCCCGACTGCAGGTCCCGGCGGCACGACAGGCACACATGCATCGTTTCCAAAGTGCCGTTTGTGCACTTCTACGGTCAAGTAAACGTCAACAGTTCGGCGCCCGTGTGTTAACTGTTCCTCGATTTCGGGAATTATAAACGGGCGGGCTGGGCGGAAGAATAAATGTTATCAAGAACAAATCTTTTTTACAAAACATGGGTCGGAAGCGCTTGCAAAAATTTTTTTAATATTTTAGTTTACGTTTAAATTTTTAGAGATTCTCATATATCGTAAACTTTTTCATAAAATCAGTAATTACATATAAGTATAAGTGTCATGGGCGTCTGCAGGCATTTCATTTAGGTTTAAGCATATATGACTTTGTATATTGTATAATATATATATATATATATATAATATTATATATATCATATATATATATTATATATAATATATATATATATATATATATTATATATATATATATATATATATATTAATTATTTATTAATATCGTTTGTAATTAATAATTACTAATACTTCATTATCTATAGATTGATGGTATCCTTTTCAGTTTTTTCCATCTAATTAAACAATTTTAAAAACGTCGTTCCTGGCAAAAATATAAGGTTCACTATTTTTTGTAGCTGTGCAAGATTTAGGGGGAGACAAGTGCCCCCCTGCCCCCCCTGTATACGCCCAAGAATAAGAGTATTGTTTACAATTGTCCACTGATTCCCGACGGGACATCGGCTCGGTTCTCTGTTCAGGTACTCAATATTTCTCTGGTTATCCGATGTGTTAAATGTATTTTTTTCAATTCGAAAGCGTTTCCCCGAAGTTCAGATCTTTGCACACAGGCTGCCCTCCGAGCTCCTTGGAAACGCAGCTATTAGATATACCTTTTTCCCTTAATATATTTATCGTTTTTAGTTTTTAATTTTGGCTTACAGAACTAAGAAGAGCTCACAGTATGGATATGACAAAATGCCAGATACTTAGAGACTCCACTTGTTAATAAGACAAGTTTTAAGTAGAAAATAGCTTCGCTTCCAGGAAGCCCGCCTGTAGCCCGTGTGCCAAAATCGACTCGGAAGCCTCGAATTGGGAAAATTACATTTAGAGCCAATGCGCAGAGAACAAGTAATTTTTAGTTTACTCGGATAGGAGGCCGAGCGCGCCCCGTACAGGCACTCAGCTTGGAAATTGGGGTACCAGCAATACTCTTAATACTCTATATAGTATTATGTTTAATGAATATGATACATATTTAGTATTCTAATAGTAGAAAGTTAAACTAGAGTATTAAAAAGAATGTTTTTGGCAAGCTTATTTCCGCACACATGTTTGTTAAAAGAGTTCTGGTTTGGTGAACAAAGTTATTCTTCTGAGCTAGGCGCGGCTCGTTCTATGAATTTCGAAAGTCGAGATTTGACACCGGGGACCTGACTGTGACCGTTTAGGTGATGTAGAAGTGTGGCAACACTGGGCTTCTGGAAACGCATGCATTGTGCCGCGCCGGGCTGCAGTGGGCTTCTGGAAACGCAGCTTATCGGTAAGTGTGTAGCCTGAGTCGAAAACGATTTCCGGTTCCGGCCGAACCTTCGATATATATACTATAACCAAACCTAGTACTAATCAGACCAGCCTAAAACTGCGAAAAATCTTTTATGTAGACATAGATATACCAGTATATTTTCTTTAGTAAATGAGTAAATAAAAAATGTCGAATAAATAGACTTAAAAAAATTTACCTTAATTATTCGTGTTGAATGGCGTCGGGGCGTTTCAAAAAACTAGAGAGGCAGCCATTCTAAATCAATTAATTTCACATTTACCTTATAACAAAACTTATTTAACTCTTGAAAAAATTTTTGTTAGATTAATTTTTATGACGATTTTTTTTTATTTAGTATATTAACACTTTTACTATCGTAACTTTTTAATGTAATCTTCTATATTCATTTAAGCAAAAATGCATTTACGAGACAAATGAAACACATGCTACTCATACAAACTTATTTGTATAACACTGAAATTTTTTTTTTAGTGAACATTCGGTAAAGACAGTGAATTAAACTTTTCAAACTCATCATTACTTCACCTACAAGTAACCCTTAATATTTTTCTTGAATTATAACTTCAAAAATACTATTTCCTAATGATTTAAAATACATTTTTAATATTATCTTTCATATATAATAAGTTAAAATTAAAATTTACTTTAGATCAAAAGGTCAATAGCTGTACTTTGTTCCTATAATAATATATATATATATATTAATATATTATATATATATATATTATATATAATATAAATATATATATATATATATTATATATATATATATTATATACTCTATATATTACTTTGCATTGAAAAAATGAAATAGCACTTTTTGAACGAGTTCTGGTCAAGTTGAAGGACTCTCCCAGTAGACTTTGAGCGTGATTGCGATGTAAGACACTCTTTGATTCGATTTAGAGCTTTGTCTAATTTGAGAAATTAGAACTTCAATTGGTCAATTTCGTATAAGGGATTTTACGCGCAGTTGCAAATAACATAAGCCTAATTTCTATGCATAAGCAGTCATAAACATATGCACTCAAAATGTCAATTTTCAAGTCTCTCTCTCTCTCTCTCGTTCTCTCTTCTTCTCTCTCTCTCTCCTCTCTCTCTATATATATATATAGTATATATATATAGTTATTATATATATATAATTAGTATATATTATATATAATAATTATATAATCGAATAGTAGTATATATAATTATATATATATAATATATAGTATATATATATATATTTACTAGTATATATATAATTTGATAATTATATATATATATCATATTATAGATTATTTATCATAGTTATATATATATAATATAATATATGACGTGAGACTGGGCACAAAAATAAATTTTTCATAGAGGTTCAACTCTCAACATTGGAAATTGTGAGGTTGGAGATAGAAATGTTCTGTGCAAAATATCAGCTTAATTGAATATGATTTAGTGCTGCCGCCAGGTGGCGGAAGTTTGAGTAGTGAATTGCTTATTTGCATATTGGTAATTATACAAATTTTTTATATTTCTCTATTTTGCTTTAAAAATACTACTAATTTCTTTTCATGAAATATAAATATAAAAATTGAACTTTCAAACTTCGAAATGTAAGACTGGGTATAAAATCAAGATGTTAAAATTATGCATATTTAAAAAAGCTTAAACTACGTCACCATTACAATTTGGCCCAAAACGAATAACTCGGCTGCTGAATGTAATTTATTCAATGTTTTGGTTTTTTGGTTGGCCTAGCAGTGTGCTGAAGTTATCCTTTAGTCTGCAGTTCATTGAATACTTGTAGTGTTATTGTTTTACGTTCAGCAGTATTTTTGTTTATTATCTCAGATTTAATACTTCAAATTTATTGGTATATAATATTTATTCACTATGTCTTCGTTCTTCTTCAATAAAAACAAGAAAAACCAATACAAAATTTATCCAATACAAAATATTCATCTTTCTTATTTGATTAAAAATTACTTTTGCAATAAAATATATTTGTAAACTTCAATTTTTATATTAATAAAAAAAATTTATATATATATTTTTTTTACAACGTAGTTTAAAAACTGTTTATAATATTGTGACTTCTCTCCGACGTCAAAGAAGTCAATAGTGCGCGCGCCAATAAGAAACGAGTATAATATAATGCGTCACTTAAAAAATTCAAATTTATTAAACGCAAAAATCAAAATGAATAAAGTAAACAAAAGTGAAAATTATTTACATGTTCATTGTGATATTGCACATTCAAATTGCTACTTGAAATGATATCAATTAAAGATGATAAATTATTTTTGCAGCTCAGAAGAAAGGGAGAAGATTGGAATATATAGTTAGTGGTGGTTGATTGAGAACGCTCTTAAAAGCAAAAGAAGAGAAAAGGAGAAAAAGGATTAATGAAGAACGGGCAACGCAGAGTCAAGAAATTTCGCAAAAGAAAATCTATCAGTGTTGAATTTTGAAGTAATAGCAGGTGTATGAACATTTAGATGCCCAGACCGCTTCAATTTCAAAGCATTGAAAAATCGAAGAGAGAAAAATCTATTTGATAGAGTCTCAAAGTAAGTAGTAATGGGCAACCAGAGATTGGGTAGTCTCAACTTGAAAACAACTAATTATGTCATTATTATAATTTCACCTGACCATAGCTATGGCTTTAATAGACACCAAATTGTTAAGTTCGATCGTACAGCAATGATGGTCCTCATGATTCTGCTACTGTTTTCTTGCTCTTGGAAAAGATATTACGGTTGTGGAGGTGGTTTAGATAGCAGAAGCTTACGTTACACACACGAAACAGAAATAGACATAATCGGAAGATATATTATTTGAGTGCATCTATGGGCCAATCCTTTTACCACGAAGACACTTCTTACTAGTACGACTGGGATGGAAATGTTATATACTCTGCTTGATTTAACTGCGAAAATGAAAGGGTAGATAGATTTTACCTTATTTTTAGTATCATGGAGGAGGTAATAGTTATTTCTTAATATTATAGACTCCTTGGCTGTAACCTAGCTGCTAAAGGAACAAGGACAATATTTCAGCAGATGTGTAATTGATTGGTTGCTAAGATTGGAATTTGAACACGTATGAATTATTAAAGCTACTGTGTTTGGAAGATTACCACGCGTTGTCTAAACCACTGGACCCGAGAAATGGTGCTTGTATCCAGAATTGGAAAAATATTTGTACAAAGAAATTTCTACTTTTTACTTCTTCTCTTTCATTTTCTCCATTATTTATATATACTATTATATTATTATATCCTATATATATATTTATTTTATATTTTATATACTATTATTATATATTATATATTATATTCATTAATTATATATTATTAATATTAGTATAATTTATATATTATATCTCATATATAATATAATATAATTTATATATATATTATATTTATATATTTTATACTTTAATTATATATTACGATAGGTTTGGTATTTTAGTTTATTTTTTTTTGGTTTTAAAACTACAAACTCCATTATTCAAAAACTACAATATATTTAACATACAGGGAAATTAGGAATACATTGGTTTCGACGATATCTGGTAACATTTTATGAGTGGCGGAAAATGTTAAAATTTAAAAAAAAATATAAAAAAATCCAATAAAAATTTTAAAATTACATCTCAAAAACTACAAATAGCTACACTAAACAGGAATACATTTTTGATATCCTTGTAAAATTTTAGTTAGGATTAATAACTGTAAAAAAAAAATAAATTAAACTAAAATAAATATTTGGCTATTTTTTTTTTTTAAGGAGCTCGAGCAACAATAGTAATACTATTTATATATTATATACTATATAATACTTTAATTTATTAGTTACTGATCTCACTAAAAATACTATAGATATAATTATATATATATATATATATATTATATACTATATATACAACTTACGTTTTTACAGAATATATATAGTCTTAATTCTATATATATATTATATATTTTTATTACTTAATATATTTATATATATATACTCTATATAATATATTATAATATATTATATTTACACTAAATTATCTTGTACAAGGTATTACATCCACGGACACTCGTACGCGAACGGGCTCGAGCCGCGGGGAACACAGGGGGGGAGTTCTTCCCATACCCCGTAGGGGAGGTGGCGGAGGAACCCCCGCACACTCAAATCCAAGAGCGGGGGGTTCCGGAGACCCTCCCGGAGGGGGAGAATTAGTCCCTGGGCACCGGCGTAGTTTACCCGGACGCGCCGAGGCCACATAATAGCCTATCGGATGCGGTACTATCCACTTGGGGTATTCTGGGTAGGTTAAAAAAAAAAAAGCAAAATTTTAATAGAAGTCTATTTATTTTAACGAGGTCTTTATAAAAAGCTCCCTCTCAGATAGGCTCTCGTGAATCATATTACTATACCCATTATTGAACAATAATTTTTTTTTTTTCATTCTCCTATGTAAAATTTTACACAGGATTCCAAAAATGTATTCCTTTTCGCTGTAGCTATTGTAAAGTTTTTTTGAGATTTTTTTTTTTTTTACATTTCTCTCCTCTTAAAATGTTACCAGATTCCGAACAATGCTATCTCCTTTTCCCTGCTGGTCTATTCGTAAGGGTTTTTCGAGCATAAGGTGTAGTTGTACATTTTAAAGCGCAATTAATTTCACCATATAATATATATATTGATATATATATATATATATAATATACTTTATCTATCTAAGTATATATATGGATTATATTAATATACCTTATCCATAGGTACCGTGGTCATTATATCGGTTAGTATAGTAACGCGCGGCGCCACCACTGGATGTTATTATATATATGAGTATATATCATATAGTGAATATCTTATCTACTATGAATACATATATATACTCCCTATACTCTGCTAGAATAACTATCTGTATTTCTAATTTGAGGTCGCGGTATGATATATAGGCGTGCTAGGTATATGTTCATACTAGTGAGGGTATAGCTAATTAGTTAATATAGTATTCATATGGTTTTATCCGCTATTTTATATATATTTGTGTGATGCGTTAGAACCAGCCGATGTATATACAGACAAAGAGAGAGAGAGAGAGAGAGAGAGAGAGAGACGAGATAGAGAGAAGAGAGAGTGACAGAGAGAGAGAGAGACACAGGAGGATAGCAGAGAGAGAGAGAGAAGAGAGAGGCAGAGATACTCCCTCAAAAAAGACAAATTTTCAAGTGATCATCCTCGTATGCGGCGTGACACGAAAGTGTCGGCTCACTCGCGAATTTCGCTATTTTTGCGCTGCGTTCGCTAGCATTAGGCTATCGACGCTTGGTCTTCTTTTATTGCCTATTAGTATGGTTTATATAGTCTTGTAAGATCTACGTACGCCCTCACTACCTTTGAGTTTTCACTTTTCAGAACTAAGATAGGAATGAAAATTTCCCGACATAGAATTTTTAGATTATTATACTATTCGACTATTAACTCTTGAAGTGAATTTGCTGTTAATATTTGAGTTTTAGTTAAGGTTCAGAGTCTTTTTACACTTGTTCTATGAAAATTTTTTAATAATTTAGTTAATTTACCATTTAATTTATTCTATTAAAAAGACTCTAATAATATACTGGGTAGAGGGCGGTACCTACCGGCTGCTACGCCTATGTATACTGGTTCTTGCTTATAGGTAGTACGGGGTGCACGGGCCGCCGCTGAGATTATATAATGTGGGGAGTAGTGGGGCGCTAGTATAGCTTAATCTATGATATAATTAGGGTAAGTGGGTATTATAATATATACATGATAGTATATTGATCGGTCTTATCATTATATAAGTGAGGCCGTGGTTAGATATACTAGTAGGTGATTATATACTAGTAAGTGGGCACGCCTTGATTGTTAATATATATATATATATGAAGAGAGAAAGAGATGATTTGATTTGGAGTAGATTTGATGATTTTGTATGTAGATGAGTTGAGAGTATTATGCTAACGAGTAGTTTAAAAATTAGTTACTTTTGGAAGTCTGCTCTGGCGGTGACTTTATATATATTATTTCGTTGGTGTTTTTACTATTACCTATTTCGTTTTTATTCTGGTATGGTTATTCTATTATGGGATATAGGTAGTATATAGTGAGGGTTTATACTGGGTATGGCGGTGATAGTATACTCCATAGTAGCATGAGTTTATATCTATATATGTTATTATCTATTTATATATATCATACACCTATATAATATGAGTAGAAAGCCTATATAGAGACCTTTTATACGCGTTCGTTAACCGCCGCGCTGCACAAGACCAAATAGTACTGGGGTGAGATGTAACTGGAGCGTGGACATGGGAAAGTAAGAGGGCTTTCTAGTATGAGGGTTATGGGCTGCTTTGTTAATTAGGCTTAGCTTTTTTATAAATCTCTTCATCACTACATCACCTAATACGGCTATACTATATATGAGGCTATATATATACTATATATATAAGTGTGCTAAGGTAATCATATATATATATATATATATATATAATATAATATATATTAAGGTCAGATATGAATGTATGATATATAATCTATTATATAATATTTATATAATCAGTTGTTTATATGACCGTATTTAAGCTATTGGTATATTATCTACCTTATTGTGAGTCATCTAGTTGGCGGCGTGTCGTCACAAAGATTCTTCCGAGTTAGTGCTGCTGGCAATATACCCAATATATATATATTATCTGAGTATTTATTATATGTTCATGATAATTGATTCTGTTTTATTTAATATATATATAGTCATTATATATATATATATATATATAATATATATATTAAGGGTTGGATAAGTATGTATATAACATATAGGTATATTGTACTATGGATTTCATATTTATAGGTATATGTAAGTATCAATTACTTAGCATTTTTAGATTTATTTATGAGTCGGATGTATATTTTATGTTATATATACTAGGTGGAGTAGTAACGCGTTATCATTTATTAATTTATTTCCCGTATATTTTATATATACCTAGGCTGCCGGTATTTATATATATAATAATACTATATATATATATATATATATATCATTATATAGTGAAACGTTACTTACTTTAGCGACAATGGTTAACTATGAATGAATTGGCTTTCCACATACTTCTACCATGATTTAAATTTTCTAGTGAGCGGTGCCTCGGACATATTCACGGTGCGAAAAAGAATTTACATTTGTTAACTCAGCAAACTTGAACCCTCGCTGCAAAACACAGATTGCCAGATAGGGTCCCAGTATTTACATGAAGAAGCGTGAGGACCGAGCAACAATTTTATTCACCACACTAATGTTGTGATAAGTTGCAATATATTATAAGATAATGGATGAAGTAATCGTATACTTAATAACTAAAATTCCCCACCAATATCACCTACCACGTATTAATAGATATAGCAGGAATTATAACGGAACTCACTGCTCGTCTGCAGAGGGCATGGTAGCGAGGTCCGCCGAGGTAAGAGTCGCTGCGGACTCAATCTGCGTGTCTTTTAAGACCTCTGTTTCGTGAGTTGCGATATTTTAATTCAATGCAATTACGAATTAAATAATAAATACAGGAGATGGATCAATGTTAGCATCAACAATCATTATTAGTTAATTATTTATAGGATTATGTTATTAATTTAAGTATTGGACAATTATTATCTTCTTGCTAATGCAATTTTACAATGGGGATTATTTCTAAGAAAAAACAATGAATCGGCTACGCGGACTCTTGGAGGTCACACACCATCAGTTGCCTAGGCTCACGGAGATAAGGATAGCTATGTTTGTCTTGACTTGCGAGACGTCAATCGAATTTTTCACCGATGCTACTATTAAAAAGGAATAGGCGACGTAGATTGATGACGCGGATCTTAAGCTAGCGGGGCATTCGATCGAACGCACATGCGATGGTATATACCGTATGTATATACGGCTAGGTCCTAGGTATCTATACTGAGTATACTGTATCATATTACTTATATTATTATATATACTACATATTATATATATATATATATATTATAATAGTATATATATATATATATATTAAAATTATATCTCTATCTATATGTACTTGATTCTTATTACTATTACTTGTTTTGGGCTCACGATAAGGCAAGTAGTTTGCGTTTGCCTCTAAACTCTGCCGTACCGCTATCTTCCCAAATTGTCCTTCGCCACTGATATACTATATTATATATATAGTTTATTATTCTATAGGTTTTATATATTTTATATCTATATTATATATAGTTATATTATATATATTGTTATACTATTATATTTATATCTATATTATATTATCATTATATATATTATCTATATACTATCTATAATATATATATATTATCGTAGATATATAATATATATCTATCATATTATTATGGATTATATATATATTGGATTTAGGATATATATCTATCTATCATACTATATATTATTTATAATTTATTATTAATATATTATATATATAACCTATAATATCTATTATTATTTAGTATTAATATATTAACGTTTTAACTACAAGCAATCACGCTTCTAAAGGGGTAAACAACCGCAGAGATTGGCAGCGCTGCGTCGGGACTCTCCGGCCCCGGTGCCCGGGAACCGACGGAGGGGTAGGAACCTATTTGGTGTCCCGGGCCCTTCCGGGTGAGTGGTTTCCCGGAGAACCATTCCACTGCTTGTGGTAATTGGTGGGCGTCCGAGGGGTTCTTGGCCGCGGGGCCTCCCCTACGGGGTAATGCGATTAGGGACGTCCCCCCCCCTAGGATTCGCCGCGATGCGCGGGCCTCGGACCGCCCTAGGACCGTGTAATGCGTCTTTAGCATTAGAGTACTATAATATTAATTAATATTCGTATGATATATAGGGTATAGGGTAGTATTATTATCGTATATTTAGTATTATATATATATGTAGTACTAGTATATATATATATATAATATTTGAGTATATATATATTATACGTTACCAACGCTAATACTAACAAAAGCACTAAACTGGAAATTCTATTTATGTTACAGGGTAAGATATCCAGTACTGATTTGTTTTTTGGTATAGTTAGAGGTATAACAAATAAATTAAAATGTCATATGGAATAGACTAAAACAACTTTAAACCTTTAAATTTTCGTGTCTGAATGGCTTCGGGCGCGTCAAGACCCAAGGGGCACCATTCCTAACAATTTCATTAACAACTTATATACAAACTTATAATTGAAAATTTTTCGTTAGACTTTTATTTTACTATGACAATTTTTTTTTTATTTAAGATATTAACACTTTTTATTTGGCAAATTACGTCTATTTATAATTTTATATTTATCATTTTTAAGCAAAAATGACAATCTTTCAACGAGACATAAGAAACACATGCTACTTCAACATAGTTTTACATCCAACACTAAAAATATTTTTTTAGTTGTAACTATACGGTTAATAACAGTAAAAGAAATTTCCCTTCACGCACGCGTAACAAGAAGACTCTACAAGATACTTAATGATTTTTTTTTGATATATAACTTTAACAATAAACTTGATGTGGCTGCATGAATCTTCAAAATTTACTTGTTGATATCAGTGATTTCATTAATTATACATAAAGTTAAAAATCTAAAAATTTTACTTTAGATCAAAAGGTCAGTAGCTATACTTTTATTAATAATAATATATCATAATATTATATATATTATTATATATTATATATTATATTATTATAGTAAGTTATAATATTATATAATATCTTATATTATATTATTCTATTTCTATATATATAAATTAATATATATATGATATATATACGGCATATATTAAAGTATATATATATAAATAATACTGTTTATTATTATATATTATAATATCTTATTAACTATATATATATATATATATATATATATATGTTATATTTATATTATTTATATATATCTATTATATTATATATATTATATATATATTTATATATATTAGTTATATATATTATAATATAATATTTATTTTGTTATATAGTATCTTTTTATATTATATTATGATATATATTATTATAATTATATAGGTATAAACACTTGATTTTACTATATATTTATTTTCAGCCCCTATCTTAGCCACACAATATAGCATTTTATTTTGCACTTATAACAACTTTGTCATTTAAATCCGTTTGCCTCTGACCCCATTATTTAGTCTTTTAACATTTAATTATATATTATGAGGTTTTTATCCTTGTAATATTCTTCATATTATACTATTTTATCTCATATATAGTATACTAGGGTGGCTTACTTTTATTGATGGGAGTGGATTTCGTCATTCATCATTATTTAATATATTTGGCACACTTTCTTCCCCGACGAAACATATATATTCTTTCTTCTATAGATGGTTCAAATCCTCTCACTTGGAGAATTTTGTGAGGTTTGGAGATATGAAATTGGTTCTGTTCAAAATATCTTAGCTTAAGTTAGAAATAGTGTGATTTTAGTGCTTGCTTGCCAGGTGGCGGAAGTTCGTTTGTAGTTAGTATGAATTGCTTATTATTTTGCCATATTTGGTATCGTAATCGAGTATACTTTTTTATATTTCCCCTATTTTGGCTTGTAATTAATAACATACTGAATTCTTTTCCTTTTCCATTTGAAATATATTAATATATTCGCTTTGTTAAAATTCGAAACTTGTCAAACTTTCGAAAATTGTAAGTACTGTGGTAATAACATCAGTATGTTAAGAATTGTGCATAGTTTAAAAAAAGCTTTAAACTACGATCACCTCATTACAATTTGGCCCAATCGATAACTTCGGCTAGCTGAATAATTGTAATTTATTCAAGTGTTTTGTTTTTTGGTTGGCTCTATAGCAGTGTGCTGCAGTTTCCTTTAGTCCTGCTAGTTCAATTGAATACTTGTAAAGTAGGTTATTGCGTTTTATACGTTCAGTCGTATTTTGTTTCTATTTATCTCAGATTTTAATAACTGTCAAATTTTAATTGGTATAGGGCTTAACATTTTATTGCAGCTATGTCTTCTTTCTATCCTTTTTCAATAAGAAACAAGAAAAGAACCAGCAAAACTATGGTTGCTTGGACATTACTATCATAAAGATTAGTAAGTTTCAAAGATACCATCTATTGAGAGTTTGCGTCCCTAATTCTACTTAATCAAAGCATCAAAAAAACTTTTGGAAAGAGGCTTCCAATTATATGTTGTTTTGTAAAGATAATTTCAACAATTTGGCATGAATGTAATAATTTACTCCAATCAATAGCCAAAACATGCATTAAAGTATGGCCAAAGATTTCACAGATAAGAGTAATGAATATATATTGTCACTTATTTATTTTCAAAATTCAAAATTGAAGAAAACATCATAAATTTCAAAATCGAATAAAGTAAAGAATTATTCATTCAAAATAACAGAATTTTCATAATTAGTTTTTGAATATTTTACTTGCTAATGCACTTGAAATGATATCCAATTATATAAGATTGAACATATTATTTTTGCAAGCACTCAGAGAGGAAAAGGGGCAAGCAAGAGGATATTGATAGTGGTTGTTGATTGAGTGAAACTCTTCGCAAAAACAGAGAAAAGGTAGAAAACCAGGATTACATGAAGAAGAAATGCATCGAGAGAGTCAAAGAATTTATCTCTTCGCACACCAATTGCAAAATCATCAGTGTTGAATTTGAAAAGTAATGCAGTGCATAGTAACCATTTATGATCCCCCAGACCGTTTCTCAACTTTTCCAAAGCTTGAAAAATCGAAGAAGAGAAAAATCTATTGATAGAGTCTCAAGTAGTAGTAATGGGGGGGGAATCCAGAGATTGGGTATATCTCAACTTGAAAAAACTAATATTTCATATTATTTCAACCTGACTTTAGCTATGGCTTTAGATAGAACCAAATTGAGTGATCGTAAAGGCAATAATTGATCAATTTCTGCTTTCACTGTCTTCTTCTCTTGGAAAAGTATTAATTGATGAGAGTGGTTATAAGAGCAGAAGTACGTTTACACTATAACGAAAAAGATAAAAGGACATAACGGAAGAAAATATTTGATTGATCTACGTGTCACAGTCCTTTAAACAGGAGAACTCTTACAGTACATCTGGGATGTGATAAAGTTAATCATCCTGATTTCAACTGGAACTTGTTAAAGCGGTAATAGGTTTTTTCCGTTGCTTTGGCAAGTCTCTTGACGGTTCAGGGTATTTTGCGTGGGAGGTATCCGTAATGGTGCTAATAGTGAACAGCGACAAAAACATATTGCAGTTCCTGTCATTGAGTGCCTGCAAGATTGGAATTTGAAAGATGTTATTAAAGCTATGTATTTTGATTCCACGGTGTCTAACACTGGAACCAAAAATGGTGCTTTTGTGGTATCAGCCATTTGTAAATAAATAATTTAACAAAGAGAAATTTTAGTCTTTATCCTTACCTATTTGTCGATGCCATCATAGTAAAGGAATCATTATAATCTGATGTTCCTTTGATTACATGCTTATAAACTTATAATTCTCAAAAGGCCCAGATTCATATTCCATTATTCAATATTAACGTATTTTATCAGTAAATTTGGAAGCGTAACATAAATAAAAATATCTATGAAATATGTAGTACACAGATCAACTGTTAACTATTTTGGAATGATGAAATAGTGACATTCCGTTCATAAGATCTAGCCAGCATAGAAATTTCACTCACTCGGCGTCTTAGGATTAAATTTCCCTGGCAGTACCTTACTAGCAATTACATTCTTTAATTTTTTGATAGTATCGGAGGTACTGCCCATTGTAATCTTTGTAGTCTCTTTTTCGTGTTCCAAGCCTAAGTGGCCGCTGTCATTGAGTCTTCAGTATTGTGAGTGTCCGCGCAATTTTTCTTACACGACATTAGAATTCGTAGCCGCTTATTATTGCGTTGGGTCAAGTTTGAACAGTTGCGGAGAATTGAGGACGAGGAGGCAGGAGGGTGGCCAGGGATGGATATTAGAGAATTTAGTTCAAGTTTTTTTTGCTGTCGTGGGTTTATGTTGGACCATAGCACTGTATGTTTTTCAAGCTCGCGTCTGCGGGCCTGGCGTGTTGCCGCCCGCAAGAGTGTTAGATTACAAAACTACTTGAAATAACTATGAATCTGATGCCGAGTGGATTCGGGGTGAATTTCAGAACTGTTGTCACGGAACTCAGGCCGGTGATTCAAGGGCTTGCTCAATCCAGTCGCCATTAGGTGGGATCATGTGCGTTCTTTTTAATGCCGTATGGAGACTCGTAGGTCTACTTCTGCTTCTATTTTTTTGTATACACTCTATTAACTAGGATTATCCACAAAATTGAATATGCAATAGGATGGCTGGGTAGATTGCACTTGCATTGCCCTACGACTGTCGAGCGTTCTTTTACATACATCAAGTAATCGATTAACGTATTAAATGATGATACGAAAACAGTAAACGTGATACCAGAACGCTTGAAGAATTGTGTTTCGCAGGGCTCAACGTGGTCTTTGTTTTTTCGACACTACTTAGCGGGTCTACCATGTATCGTGTTTGTTTATTAAGGAGAGACCATTCCGCCTCTAAGAGCATGGATTTACGTTCACTTTAGTATAGCACATTATTAATCGCGTGTGAGAAAAAACATATTTTTGTCAAAAATTTCTTATTGCGATTTAGGTGGAATGATTATAATGGCAGCGAGAAAATCCTGTTGTTTGGCAAGTTAACAAATCGTAGACCTGACGCCACAGAAGGCACTTATTTACCATTTAGAATTGCTAGCAGACATCTTCGCAATAGTTACGTAAACTTCAGAGGCCGTGGAGTCTCACAGGGGGAGTAGTAATTTCATATAATTATCTAAGATGGATGCCTAAAATATCTTTCGTAATTTAACAAATAAAATTTGAATAGTAGCCCCATTAACCCCACAACATACTTACAACTAGAGAACATTAATCAATTAGGGTTTATAATAAATTGTGGAATCTAGTGCTTCTGAACAGCTGGGCATGAATTCAAACATTAAAACAATACAACGTCCACTCTTTATAGCAATCAACAACCCTTATGGGGATAGTAAAAAAAACTATACAAATTACGATTTCAAACACCTGGCGGCACCCTATTATAACTTCTTGATTCATAGCTCGAATTATTTTTTAATATGATTTTACCTCTATTCGCATTGGCATAGGGTTCGGACAGGTATGTGGAGGTTTCTTTCTGCGAGGTCCGTGCGTAGAGCCTACTCTCCCCGACTTGTTCCACATTATAAGACCACATACCGTACTATACCAAGAATAATTTCCTCCCTATTAAGAGCTTCTCGGCCGGTCCTCACGATATTATTATCATACTATTTTATTTATTATAATAGTTTTACCTTTGTGATAATGCATCACCTTATTCTTATATTCTTATTTTATTATTTTTATCTTACTGTTTTATGGTTTTATGATATTATTAGGTACTCTTGTTATTAAACTTCTTTAGTAGAGTCTTCCTATATTGTGTACTCCTCATAATTATAGTTTCATATATTAACAACTATGAATCACTATTTTATAATATATTATATTACTATATTATACTTTTATTCTATTATTATCATTTATATTTATCTTATATTGAGTATATTCGATTTCGACTTATTATTATATTTATATTATATATCTAGTATATACATAATAATATCTATATATATTATATATTATATATATATATAATTACCATATATATATATATATATATATTATATATATATAATTATATACTATATTGAAATCTATATATTTATTATTTTTACTTTATACTATATATCTTTATATATTATTCTATCTATTAATATATATTTTATATTATACCGGTGTTGTCATAATTAATCATCGTTCGCTGCCGAAAAAGTTTATATGACTCTAATTTCAAAGTAACTTTTATTACTGAGATTATAAAGTTTCATAATATTACTTGTTACACCTAAAAAATCATCGTATTTTGTTAAAAAAAATTAATTGCTTACATTTTGCCGAATTTAGGGTAAATGATTCTTGAGATGTCCACTCGGATTTGAAAATATAGCTGTGCCACACAGCAGCTTCTACCTTTTTATATGCATACACATTGATTACTTATGCAGTTCTCCTGTCTAGCGGTGTGCTCTTTTGATCGCAGTAAAGCTGGAAATTCTTTCACTTGAAAGCTAGTTATTCTTTAAAGTAAAGTCTTCCAGTTTAACTAATTGTTAGTGCTATTTGAGGTGAATCATGTGCCTTAGGGAGCCAGATATCTCGATGGTGGAGCCAAGCGTATTAATGAGAGAGTGTCTCCATAAAAAAATTAAAATGACAAAATTCTAATTGTGTTGAGCATCTTTCTCTACTTTACGTCTGGCACAGTTTTTTCTACGACTGTTGTTTTTTGTCTACGTAATTCTTCTACGTGGTGGTAGCCCTTCGTCCCCTTATTCCCCTTCTATAACATCATCCCCCTCGCCTCCTCCTTCGGTTTCATAAGTGATTGCCCCTCCTCACTTTTCGTTCTTGAGTGCTCGTGTGGTCCGAAATATTATTTCTAAAAAATTCTTACTTCACCAAAATATTTTATAGTATAATAAATTTATGAAATAATAAACGGAAGATAATAAAATATATCAAAAAACAATCACAAAATTCAAATTCAAATATTAAATTTCAATAATAATAATCATAATAATAATAATATAATAAATAATAATAATAATAATATAATAATATAATATATAATAATAATAATAATACTAATCAATAATAATTAGGACACCTTTCAAAGTATATTTCAGTTTCCCATTAAATACATATGTTTATTTCACTTTCTAATCAGATGTATATTATAAAAGAACTTCGAATAAATTTTATTGGCCAACATCCTATAAAGGTATATCTGTTGTTCCGTACTTTCTCGTTATTTTCTACTCATGAATTGACTAATATTTTACTTATATAATTTTATTTTTCCCTATTGTTATAAAATATAAGTTAAAATTTTATTTTCTTTTAACAAAATAAACTATGATTATTTAAGGTTCATATATATTTTATGTAATAACTTTTAATCTAAATAAAGTGTCCTGATTTTTCGTTATTATTTTATTCATTTTTGCGACACTCCAACTTAAACACACACACACAACACATTATATATATATATATATATATTATATATATTTATTTTTATATTATTTATTATATTATAATTATATTTTTTATTATATATATATATAATATATATATTATTATATATTATATATATATATATATATATTTATATATATATTTATATATATATAATATTACTATATATTATAGTATATAAATCTATAATTATATATTATTTATTTTAAAAAATCAAAAAATACTTTATTTATATTATTCTATTTTATATATATTATTTAAATTTTTTTTATATTATTATATAATTATATATATATCTATTCTATATATTATATATATAATTAATATATAATATTTATATAATATATATATTATTATATATATATTGGGCACTCCTGCAGGGGTATCGTGTCGTATACGAGTTTCATTAGCATATTAATTATTTGCAATTTATATTATATGTTAGTAAATAATAAAGTTTTCTAATTTTTTTTACCATAATTAACTAATAATAATTCGTAATAAAGGAATGACGAATGACAACCTAAAATTAAGTGATTTACCCCTTAAGTTGGATATTAACATTTTAGATATAGAGGATTATTGATCTGGTCTTATATGAAAAATTATTGATGGATGGGAAGTGATTTTTGTCATCAATTACTATCATGCCATCAATTTTCCGCGCGAGTGAGAAACCAGAATCGAAGGTTGTCCGCGATTAATAATTTTTGTCTGTGCTACATACAAAATCCTTGTGTGTCGTAGTCTTTCAATAGATGTTTTGTTATAAATTATAACATTACTGTATTAACAATATTATATTTATATATATGTAATATTATATTTAAACTATTATTTCCTTAAATAAACTTTTTAATACTTAATATTATCTATACAAATGAAATTATTAAAATAATCTATAAATTAACTTATATAATAATAATGGAAGTTAAATTATTATTATATTAATTTAATAATATATAAATATTATTACTGTATCGTACTATATCATTAGTAAGCACGCCTTCTGGCAATAAAGTTTATACCTAAAAATATATATTATTATATGAGCAGTAAGTATATTATATCAAGTATTATATATATATTTATATATAATATATAATTTTATATAATATATATATAGTATATCTGTTATATATAAATATATTATATATAATATATTTATATATATTATATATATATTTAATATATTAATATATATACTATTACTAAGAAGAGAGAGCAGAGTATTTAGATGAGAGAAGATAGTCAGATGGACGCTATGATATAAATATATAGAGTAATAGTAGAGATAGAAGAGGTAAAGACCTAAGAAAGAGAGTAGGTATACAAATAAGCGGGAGCGAGAGAAGCGCAGCGAGAGACTGAAGAAGATAGTAAGTAGAGCTATAGA
>JABUQX010033174.1:35000-60000 GCA_015478945.1 Trachelipus rathkii
TATTAAAGAGATAACCATAAAAAGGTTATAATTATTTGTGTTGATGGTTTATTAGCCGCGAAGGACCAATCAAAGCGTAACCATAGAGCCTCTTGTTGGTGAAGAAGGCGGCTTCAACAGTGAAAGGTCGAATCCCGAGTACCTGTATATTGAGATACGTAGGCCCCTAAACGTATTTACTAAGCCTAATACGAGGAGCTATCAAAGAGCAACCATCAACTACTACCTGTGTAGTGGAGGAATGAGCAGAAGAGATAAGTACATTCCCTCTACTACACCAACTAAACCTTCTAGTGGAAGAAGAAGAAGAAGAAGAAGAAGAAGAAGAAGAAGAAGAACTCCCAACAATCCTGCCACTATAGAATTGGTCTCTTCTTCTACATATAATATATATATATATATATATATATATATATATATATAAATTCATAATAAATTACATAATAGTATATATATGTTATATTATAATATATAATATATATATATATATATATATATATAATATATATATATATATGACATTGCAACTAGATCTATTAGTCATTCCTCCTCTGTAAAATTGAGAAAGTATATGTTTTGAGCCTTTTTAGAGCAGATAAATATCTTTTTGGAGAACATGTTGTGAGTGAGATAGATTCTAAAATCCTTAACTATCCATATGTGACTGCATAGATCAAGTTTGTTTACAAAAATTTGAATTTTTTTTTTAATTGACATCGATGGAATCATTTGTTACTAAGATTGGTAAGATGAACTCTGTGGCTCGCGAACTTTCTCTCTAACTTGTTTGAAATATCATCAAGAATTGCAATTGCTTTATTTCTTTTCGTTATTCATTGATTCTAATACTCTGCATTACTCATTTCTTCATTAAGAGGAAGCAGAAATTCTATTGCAACTTCCATAATGTTTATTTGTGCGAAAACCTTTTAAAACGAGCTTCCTATTTGAAAAAAAAAAAAAAAAAATCCAAAAAAAAAAAGAAAAAAAAATCTTGTTGTTATAAAGATTTTCAAACGAATCCATCAAAACTTTAACCATAACTTAACCTAACCTACCTAACCTATTCTAACCGGCAGGCGGTTCGGGTTGTACATGAAATTTTTTTAATGTTGCGTTCGTCCCATTTTCTGTCGAGGCATTTGGCTAGTCCCCCCCCCCCCCCCTATTCGCTCGTGAGTAAAGATTTTAAAAGATTTGAGGTTTTGAATCAGGTTTCATTTTTATCTTTGATACATCTCTCTCTCTCTCTCTCTCTCTCTCTATATATTATATATATATATATATATATATATTATATATATTTTTTTATTTTTATATATATATATATATATATATATATATATATAATATATTATATATATATAATATATTATATGTATTTTCATTATATATATATATATATGATCTTTAGTAATTTCTTAGCGTTATTATTATTATTTATTATTATTTATTATTATTATTATTATTATTATTATATTATTATTATTATTTTTTATATATAATATTATCATTACTATAATAATAATAATTAATAATAAATAATAATAATAATAATTAAAATAAATAAATAATATTAATAAAAATATACATATTATATTATTATTATTATTATGATTATTATGATTATGATGATTATTAGTATTATTATTATTATTATTATTATTATGGTAATACTTTAGCTGAGGTGAATAAACTTTACGTATCTATTGCATTAAAACTATACACTTTTAATTTACAAAAATGGTAGCAAATTGTTCTTTTGAAGTTTTTTTTTATCGATTATCGTACATTTTAAATGTATATCTTCAATAAAAATATAAATAATTTACAAAAAACATAACTTTTTGCCTTTATTTCGTTCGTGTAGGGATGAAGGAACATTGTAAAAATGTGTATCAGATTATCGATATCGATATTATCAGGTTATCGATACATTTTTTTTTTATATTCGATTTTTTTACTTTCCACGATATTCAAGGATTCGATTATTGAACTAAACGAAAATAAAAAATATAAAAAATTTTATTTCTTACCTTGTTATTTTGTTGGATCATATATTTTACTGATCGCCGTAAAAATGTTGTGGATTCTCTCTTTATGTTTGGGAAATTTTCTTTTAAAAAGAAATTCTGCTATGTGGCTATCTAAATGCTGCTTTCGATTGCCATATCTAGGCACGCCGGACCTCACTTCCCGCCAAAACCTTTCTATTTGTTGCGTATTTGCACCCGTTTCTGGGTCAACAAAATTAATACTGTGATTTACTGTAAGGTGTTGAAATCCTTCAGATTCTAAACAGTTATAGGCTTTCCAACAATCGCTAATTATTGTTGTGCCTGGTGCAATGTATTTTTTTATTAAAGGAAGTAGAGTATCACGGCTTCGATTACCTACTGGCACAATAAATGTTTCTTCCAAAACCTTTCTATTTGTTGCGTATTTGCACCCGTTTCTGGGTCAACAAAATTAATACTGTGATTTACTGTAAGGTGTTGAAATCCTTCAGATTCTAAACAGTTATAGGCTTTCCAACAATCACTAATTATTGTTGTGCCTGGTGCAATGTATTTTTTTATTAAAGGAAGTAGAGTATCGCGGCTTCGATTACCTACTGGCACAATAAATGTTTCTCTACTTTCTCTTTCAATGCCGCCAAATATCCAACTACCTTTAATTTCTCTTCCTTTGTTATATTTACTTTTTCCGATTTTCGCTTCGTCAATTTCTACGGTTTTCCCCACACCTCCAATAGTTTTTGAATTAGTATATACGAATCTAAAACATACCTCTCGCAAGTAATTGCTCCAGTCAACGACAGTAGCTGAGCTAATATCTAATTCGTTTTCTATGAAACTTTGACGGGGATGGTGTATTAAAGAAAAATAAGCCACGAATTTACAAATTTTATCTACATCAATACGGTGTTTTTCGAAAAATGTACCACTAAATTTAGAAACAAAGTTGCGACATATAACTGATTTTCTTTCATTTTTTACCTTCAGTATATTTGTTTTTGTACAACGGAATATGTTTTTATTTTTATCAAACCACATAGGATTTCCGCATTTTTTACATATTTTATGCTCGCACAGCACGTTATGTTTGTATAAAAATTTAAATAAGTTTTCACTATTTTCGCATAATACTAAAAAAGAATTCAACGTTTGTTCACATGAAACACAAGGGCAAGGATTTTGTTCTGCACTCGCACTGCACGAAGCCATGCTATATGCAATACTAAACATTCGAAGACGATTTTTAGAGGGAAAAAAGCCTTTCGTTATTATTCTTTTTTATTTGCAAGGTTAAATAAAAAAATTAACACTATATATATATATATATATATATATATATATATATATATATATATATATATATTATATATATATATATATAAATATTATATATATATATATATATATATATATATATATATATATATATATATGTGTGTTGTGTGTTGTTTGTGTGTGTAAAGTTGCATAATAAAATGAAAATCTAAAGGCTTTTCAAAGATTTGTTTAGATTTAAAAGTCATAATATATGTTTGACCTAAAAAATCATCGTTTTTTAGAAATTTGTTTTTATTTTCCCGATTTAGGGGGCTCGAGCCGACGGGGGACAGAGGGGGGGACAAAGTCCCCCCCGTCGTCCACCGGGAGGCCGAGAGACCCCGACTCCTGCCATCTTTGCGGTTTACCCTATGGTATTCCTTTAGTTAAAGTAATACCATAGTGTAAGGAATTTAATTTTTTTTTTTTAACTAAAGGAATACCCTAGCGGTAAACGCAAAGATGGCAGGAGTCGGGGTCTCTCGGCCTCCCGGTGGGACGACGGGGACTTCGTCCCCCCTCTGTCCCCCGTCGGCTCGAGCCCCCTAAATGGGGAAAATAAAAAAAAATTATTTTTTTAGGTTCAACATATATTTATGAAATTTTAACCTAAAAAATGGAAAGAATAGAAAATAAGATTTTGTTCTTTATTATGCTTCTTTATATAAACTAAAAAATATATATATATATATATATATATATATATATATATATATATATATATATATATATATATATATATATATATATTAGTATAATATATAGTATATATAATTATATAAAATTTTTCCTGATCATTATTTATATTTTTAATTCTTTTGTACGTAAAATAACTATTTAACAATTTTTTTTATTTTCTTTAATCATTTTGTTTTTACTTAATATGGTTCAATTGAATCTTTGATAATCGTAAAAAAAAAAATCATTTGATATCGTAAAAAAGAATATCGAAAGAAAATTATATTTATCGATATATAAATAATCCGCGAAAAAAAATCAGAAGCAACATCGATAGTTAGATTCCTAAAAAAACGCCGAAATCAGCCGTTTTTTTTTCGGAACGTAATTTTTTAAATTTTTATTTAAAATATACATTTAAAATATACGCTAATCGGTAAAAAAATCTTCAAAGATTTTTTTGATACCATTTTTTGTAAATTAAAAGTGTTTAATTTTAATACAATAGTTACGTAAAGTTTATTCACCTCAGCTAAAGTATTACCATTATTATTATTATTATTATTATTATTATTATTATTATTATTATTATTATATTATTATTATTAAGATATAAAATTAATTACTTCTTGTCGTTACTGGTACTACTTACTTAATATAAGGTAATATTAATGATATTTCATTAATATTATCACCAATTATGACTATTCAATAATACATATATAATGTCGGGGCTCATAGGACACAGCATAGTGTTGCAATTAGTATTCCCTTTTCAGTTAAATAGAAAATTATCATTATTTCTCTATTAGATTTCTATAGATATGTTGTAATTTTATTTGTTTAAGAAATATTGGATTTTGTATTGTAAAAAGCAATATATATATATATATATATATATATATATATATATATATATATATATATATATATATATATATATATATATACTATATATTTGTACAGGAATACAATTATGTATATAAATATATATACTTTAATTATAAAATTTTAAAATCTATTTATAAATATAAAATATATATATATATATATTATATATATATATATAGATATTATATATATATATATATATTATTATATATATATATATATATATATATATATATATATATATATATATATATATATACTATATTATTGAAATAATTCATATAGCGACTTTACTCTCTGAGTCAACTTTACGAATGGATTGGAATCCTTATTATTTTTTTCACTTTCTTTTCAACTGCTTCTTAACGACAAGGATCTTTGCGTTATTTATGTGTATGTGTTTGTGTGTGTATGTGTATGTGTGTGTATCTGAGCTTAAAAATATCTTATCTTGTTGTTGGTTGATGTTGTTAAATTAAATTCTATATATGTGAAGAAATCTTGCTAATCATCTTCAGATGTTATCAAATCTCTCTCTCTCTCTCTCTCTCTCTCTCTCTCTCTCCTCTCTCTCTCTCTCTTCTCTCTCTCTCTAATTATAATTATCTAATACCACCTTTCATCTTTTTATCTATTTAAATATTTATATACCTCCCTACTTTCTCTCTCTTTCTTTCATTATCCCTCTTTTATATTATTATCTTCCGTTCTTCTTCTTATTTGAATATTGTGGACCGGCCTGTCACGTGACTCAAATCTTGTTTGCTATTGGTCAACGAATTCGCCATCTTCAACCCAAAACAGCATTTCGATCTTCTCTATTTAAACGTTCAAAACATTTTGTGTTCTCAACAATTATGTGCAAAGACACCTTATAAACTAATAGCAAGCACTGCTGAATATTGTGAAAGTGCTTGGTGATACTAAAAGCTTCAGTGTAACATTTGCTCTCGAATGAAACAAGGTGAGCTATTTCGTGTTATTTTCTAAGGCCTAATTTTTCTGCCATTTCGTAATAATAAATAATTCTTTGTCGTGATACTAAGTGAAACATATTCAGTGAAAAATAACCTTTATTGTATATTGTATTTATTTAGATTTAAATAACTTTTTAATATTTCATTCACTTATACAGCGAAGCTATGCGCAAAAAATTTATAAAATATTTATAATAGTCTACCCTAAATAGAAATCTTAATTATAAAGAGAAAACGCATTATTTCATGCGTAACTTTTATATCTCATTTTGTAATATTTATTATTATTATTATTATTATTATTATTATTATTATTATTATTATTATTATTGTTAATTGTTTACAATATGTTAATTATGTTTATTATTTCAATATAGATTTTGACCTCCAAAAACGAGTTTTGGTATTACAACCTTCTACATCTTTAGTTACGTCCCAAACGTAACAGTGGTGACGCCCTGGAGTTTTTGCCGTCGTCCATCCCGGCATTTCTACAAACATTTCGAACCCTCTCTCGTCTCAACAAGGATCCACAGCATCCACATCCTGAAGCGGAAACTTATTTATAATATATTTTTTAAAAATTTTTTTTTTAGAATAATATCAAGGCCATTTCTGGCCCAAATTACCATTTTCAACCTATCATTTTTCAACCATTTTGGCCCGTACAAGCGGCTGCTTATATATTTTTCTCATCCTTTATATACCTTTTTGTAGTATTTAGTCTGTTATTTGGTCTCTGACCATTATTTTTATAATATTTAGCGTATGCAAATCGCATCTTAAGCATATTTTTGTCTCGTAATATTGTTTTCAAAAAAAATTTTTTTTACAATCGTATTATATTAACATTTATAAATCATGTCCCCTCCTGACGCTGCAAATACTGAAAATATCAATGTTATATCCCAACAGCCTGCTTCAGACAGGGAATCATCTGGTGTATATACTGGTAAGTTCCTCCATAATGACTTGGATCTTACGTTCACGCTGCTCGAGCTCCAGCTCGAATCAACAAATGAGCTCGCCCGTTTCCGAGCCCTATTGAACATATTACCTGTTCACGTTTTGCAGCGCTTGAAAGATGTTTTACCCTCCTTACATTCCCACAACCAGCCCTACAGCCAACTGAAAACCGAACTTTTAAACCGTCTTGGAGAAACTGACGCTGAAAAAGTAAAAAAAACTTTTGACTGGTGGTTCTCTTGGTGATCGTTTGCCATCAGTTCTGTTATCTGATATGCTCAATCTTCTCGACGGTCCTCCTGTAGGTAATTGTATACATATTGTACGTCATCTCTTCTTACAGAAACTCCCTGCAGAGATGCAATTGCGCTTAGCCACCGTCGATCCTAATTGTTCACTACAAGAACTAGCTACTTTTGCTGACAGAATTTGCAAAGCGAAACCTCTTACGACAGCAGACATACCATCACAAGTTTCGCATATCACGGATCCCACCAGTAATAATTAACTTAACACCCAGGGCGTCACTTCGCATGTGAGTTGAGTCAGTCAATGCAAAAACTTCGACACCCGTTCGGCCACACAGAAAATTCTTACATGTATCCACAACTACAGGCTGTTGCAGAACACCATCATGGATTTAACTACTAGAATGCGAGCTTTGGAAACCTCGTTCACTTGCTCCTCCTTTCCCCTCCTTATCCTCAACAACCTCAATATCCTTATCCTCAACAACAATATCCTCAACCTCATCCTCCTTCCTCATTCTTCATCCTCTCATCTCATCCCTATTCACCACCCTCCTTCATACCCCCAGCCTCCTCCCAATCCTTCATACCCCCCGCCCCCTCCCAATGCACCAAATACTTATTCTGCTTACAATTACGGTCAATATCTCTCGCTCTCAACTATGCAACGACGTTCATATCGCCGCTCGCCTACTCCTTCGCGTCAATTTGCCTCTTCTCCTGTTACTTCTCAGGCCATGGTTCAATTTCCGTCACATAACCAGCAGGGTATTTGTAGAAATCACCAACGTTTTTTGGGGACCAAACTCGGTCATGTCTTAGAGCCTTGTACATTTCGGAATTTAAACTCAAACCCACTCCGGAAACACGCTCGCGGGTGGTCAAAAAGCGTCCACTTACTTTGGTCTACGAATGCCACTCACCATAACTATCTATCTCGTAGATAGCGGAGTTCCATTTCCGCTGATGCCACTGTTTCCATCCTGGGAAAATTCGATGCTCCGAAGAGCATCAGGTTCTTTAGCGCCTGCCCATAAACGGTACCACCATCAATACTTATGGTACCAAACGACTCCATTTAACGCTCTTCGGTTCCGTTCGTGTATTTTATATTGGGACTCACGATTGGCCGACCGTCACTTTACCAATAGATAGGTGCGACTTCTGTCACACTTTAACCTTTTATTGACATTGAACCACAACCGCATCAATTGATTTGAGACACATTCTCATCCGCTTGTATTCGTGCGTCTGCTTCCATCGAGCTGGCATACATTTCTCCAACTAATAATGTTTTGAATCATATTGATTACCGATTTTCCAAACTTCTCTCTCCAGTTCTCCAAATTTCCTCTGTGAAACATAATGCGTTGCATCACATTGAAACTTACGGCAGACCTCCATTCTCACGCTCGGCGACTTGCACCGGATAAGCTAAAAGCAGCAAAGCTAGAGTTTGAATCTCTCTTAGAGAAGGGCATCATCCGACCTTCAAAGTCTGACTACGCTTCTCCATTACATATGGTTCTCAAACCGAATGGGGATTATCGCCCAACAGGCGACTATCGCTGCCTGAATGCGATCACCCGTCCGGACCGTTATAATGTACCTCATTTACAGGATTTCACATCCCGTCTCTCTGGTTGTACCATCTTCTCAAAAAAATTGATTTAATTTCTGCATTTTTTCAAATTCCCGTCAATCCGGACGACATTCATAAGACTGCCATTATCACTCCTTTCGGCCTTTACGAATTTCTCCGAACGCCTTTCGGTTTACGAAATGCAAGTCAATCATTTCAACGTCTTCTAGATTCAGTCTTACGTGGTTTACCTTTCGTCTTCGCCTACATAGACGACTTATTGATAGCCAGTGCTTCTCCGGAAGAACATACTTCACATCTCAGGCAAGTTTTTACCAGACTAAGTGAATTTGGTCTATGTGTTAACTCTTCCAAATGTGAATTCGGAGTTTCATCCCTAACTTTTCTCGGACATACTATCTCTGCCGAAGGTATACGTCCCCTCTCTTGAGGATCGTGTGGCAGCGATTCGTGACTTTCCGAAGCCTGTAAAACAGCGTCAACTTCGTCGTTTTTTGGGCATGGTAAATTTTTACCATCGTTTCTTTATACCGTCCGCTGCTAAAATTCTCCTTCCTCTCCACGCACTTCCTTTAAACATCCACGTAAAGGTCTGCTGCTTCTTGTCATTGTAAGATTGGAACGGACGAAGACAACTAATGCCTTCACGCTCACAAGGGGGAAGCCCATTTGCCTCTTCCGTGTACTCTATATTCATCCGACACAGCCCCGACTAGAATCAACACAGACGCTTCAGACTTCGCAGCTGGGAGCTGTGACTGCAAACAATTTCATTGATTAACGAATGGCGTCCATTAGCTTTCTTTTCTAAAAAAGTTCCAGCACGCCTGAAACAAGATTATAGCCGCTATTGGAAGGAACTTCTTCGCAATCTATTAGCTATTAAGCACTCCGTTACTTTCATAGGAAGGTCGGAATTCCATTTGTAACTGTCTCATTTACCCATCACGCATGCCATTACAGCTTCCACAGTGAAACAATCTCCCCTCGTGAAGCCCGCCACTTGGAATTTATTGCCCAATTCACAACTGATATCCGCCATATAAAAGGAAAAGACAACATTCCTGCCTATGCTCTCTCGCCGAAATTAACCGCCATCTTCTCCTTACTCCCTGATCATTGTTTCGTCGAAATGGCTTCGCTTGCGAGCAACTGAAGAGATATAAGAATATATTTCCTGGGTTGCTTTCTCTCGACATTCAAACTGCTAGAAATTTTGCGTCTTCTCGCCTCTCTTATGCATGTCTCTTCCAGCATCAATCTCGTCCAGTAGTACCTAACCCCCATTGCGAGAAAGGGTGCTTTCACACATTCACGATGTGTCGCATCCAGGGGTTAAAAGGTAGTTCAAGTCCAAAATAGACGTAAGCATTTCGTCAGAGCCAGTCCATTAACTAAAGGATGTTACAACTCTTGACAACGCAAGTTGTTTCAACTGTTTCAAAAATCCAAATGCTCTGTCCTCATACACTGTTTAAGAACATCAATTCCCCTCTTGGTGAAAACGTTTTTGACCAGGTACACGTTATCTTAGTTCGGCCCTCTTACCACCCTCAAAGGTTTCACACATATTTTTTAAACTTGCATAGATAGATTACACTCGATCGGGCAGAAAGAACATTCCAATTGCGATGATACTTCAGCGATGACAATTTCGCTCAGGCATTTTGTAACACTGGATAGCGCGCGAGTGGTTTGGCACCTGTTGCGACCGTGTCCACAGGACCAGGGTAGGCAGTTTGAGTCTCACCTCTGGAAGGACCTTATGACTCTAATCGGCTCCAAGCGCCTTCGCTCTTGCAGCTACCACCCGCAAAGTCAAGGCATGGTGGAACCGTTGATCACCGGCAGACTAAAAGCTTCTCTTTATGGCCCATGGAACACCGGAAAAAATTGGTCCGAAACCCTTCCTCTTGTCCTCCTCGGGTATCAGAACTTCGCTACAAGAAGACCTTAAATGCTTCCTCTGCTGAGCTCATGGTCTATGGCCCACCCATCCGAATACCTGGTTGAGTTGTTATACTTCCTCTCTCAACAGCTACGGAACCAGCACACCTCCTGGCACGGCCTTCGGTCAGTGCACTGGAGGGGCATGGTAAGCCATCTTTGCCACGTCATCCTCCCCGCTCCAACCTACCATGCCTGCGAGAATTTGGAGACATGCTCTCATTGTTAATTCGGCAATGACTCCACACCGTTAGTCCCTTGCAGCCCCGCTAGGACTGGACTCTTCCTCGTTTCTTAAAACGCCTATAGGAAAGTATTTCACTTACAGAAGGGGAACAAAAGCGAAAAAGTATATCAGTGAGATAGAATTAAAAACCGGCTTATTTCGGACCATGCATCCCGTTCTTCCACCATTCTATTCTCCACCTTCTGCACCCGCTCCATCTACCTCTACCTCGCAAGAGTTAATATCGACTTTATGCCCATTTTTCTGCCTTTTACAACAACTTGTTCTCCACCTGACCTTTTGCCAACTCCCTCAGCTATTGTCACTCCTTCGCCAGCTACTTCAGCGCCCCGCGCTACGACATCTCCGCCTCCTGCTCCAATGCAGACACCTCTGTTTCCTACTCCAACACCGATTCCTCCTCCGACTCAAACCTTACCGCCTTGTCCACCTCGTTCCACATCGCGTTATGGACGAACCCTACGTCCTGTTGTCCGCTTTTCACCCTAGATCCTCACGACGCTCCGCTGTTACGGAGGGGAGCCATATTATCTTCCGTTCTTCTTCTTATTTGAATATTGTGGACCGGCCTTTGTCACGTGACTCCAAATTCTTGTTGCTAGTTGTGTCGTCGAATTGCCAATCTTCAACCCAAATACAGCATTTCGATCTCTCTATTTAAACGCATTTGCAAAACATTTTTTGTTTCTCACCATTATGTGCAGAGTAAGAACACCTTATAAACTAAATAGCAAGCACTGCTGAATTATTGATGAAGTGGCTTTGGTGATTATAAAAGCTTCAGTAACATTTGCCTCTCGAAATGAAAACAGGTTGAGGCGTATTTTCGTGTTATTTTAAGGCCCTAATTTTATCTGCCATTCGGAATAATTAAATAATACGGTTGTCGTGATACTGGAATGTGAAACATATTCAGTGAAAAAATTAACCTTTTTGTATATTGTATTTTATTTAGATGTTAAATAAATAATATTTTATTCACTTATACAGCGAAGCTATGCGCAAAAAATTTATAAAATATTTTATAATAGTCTACCCTAATTAGAAATTCTTAATTATAAAGAGAAAACGCATTATTTCATGCGTAACTTTTATATCTCATATTGTAATCTCATTATTATTATTATTATTATTATTATTATTATTATTATTATTATTATTATTATTATTATTATTATTGTTAATTGTTTACAATATGTTAATTATGTTTATTATTTCAATATAGATTTTGACCTCCAAAAACGAGTTTTGGTATTACAACCTTCTACATCTTTAGTTACGCCCAACGTAACAGTGGTGCACCCTGGAGTTGGTGCCGTCGTCCATTATATATATATATATATATATAATATATTATATATATATATATAATTAATATATATAATATATTATATATATATATATAACAAAATATATATATATATATATATATATATATATATATATATGTATTATATATATATATATAATAGTCTTAGTAGCTATATATATATATATAGTATATATATTATATTATATATATATAATTGTTACTATATATATATATATTATTATATATATATATATATATATATATATAGTATATATATATATAGTTTCTGTTTTGAAATTTGATAATTTCACATACTTAAATACAACTCCATATTATTCCATTGCGCGGCTAACCGAAGATTAGTCTGTAATAAAACATCTTTTTAGTTAAAAATTAAAGCGCAATATTGACTAGAAGAATTGAATACACAGCGGACGCGCGAGAATGAATACACAACACACTTGTATTTAAATACAATCCCATGGTGTATTTAAATACAAATGCATCTGTATTTAATGGTATTGCTATTAGAATAGGAATCGAATTTACTTTCGGAGATGTTTTTTCCCCGTCTCTTTGGTCTTTAAAAAAGACGGACAGAGAGGCGCGAAAAAAGGAGCAGCAAAAAAAAAAAAAGGCAATAGTTTTTTTTTTGGAATAGGAAGCTAAATGAAATGTAATGAAGAGTATATTGAAAAAAAGGGAGAAAGAGAGAGAGAGAGAGAGAGAGAGAGAGAGAGAGAGAGAGAGAGAGAGAGAGAGAGCGAGAGAGACGAGGAGAGAGAGATAGATAGATAGATTAGATCATATAGATAGATAGATAGATAGAAAAGAATACGGGACAGAGTGAAAGATAGAAAGAGAAAAAGAGAAATAGATAGAGAGAAAGATAGATAGATAGATAGATAGATAGATAGATAGATAGATAGATTAGATAGAATAGATAATATAGAAAAGAGATAGGGAGAGAGAGAGGAGAGAGAGAGAGAGAGGGATGTGCGACAAGACGTTGGAGAGAGAAGAGAGAGAGATGAAGAGATGAGAAGAGAGAGAGAAAGAGGAGAGAGATAGTTCTAGGAAAATAACAGAAAATTTGACTGTCATTTCATTGCTGGGTCTCGTTGCGATGGTTCCCTGGTTATCGGAACCTGTCTTTGGTCTTCGGTTATTCCAAAGACGTCGCGCGAATAACCCCCCCCCTCGTCCCCCTCACGCAAGACCCCTTAGATCCCTTTCTTTTGAGACGACTGTCGATCTCGCATTCTTTCTTTGTTGCTCTTAAGAGAGGGAGGAGCTCGCAAAAAGAAAGGAAATGTCATTTCGAGCGCGGCGGGAGAAAAGATAATACAATATAATATTATGTATAGTATATAATTAGTTTATGAGCGGATATAGTAAATATTATATATATAATATATGTACTGTATATATAAATTATATATAAAATAATTTATATATATTAATGCGATGTATTGTATATTATATGATATATATAATATATATATATATTATAAATATATATACTATATATATATATATATATAATATATATATTATATATTATATATAAATATATATTATAGTTATATATATACTGTATTTATATATAATATATATATAAATTATATATATATATATATTATTATATAATAAATAATTAGTATTTAATAACTGGATAATATATATATATAGTATAGAATATGTTTATAGTTTTAAAATTCTGTATATATATATAATTAGAACATATATATAAAGGTGCTGTAGTATAGTAATATAGATATTATATAATTATATATAATATATATATATACTATATATAATTTATAATATTATATGTATATGCTGGTGAATGTAGGAGTAATGTATATATACTATATATATTTATATATATATAGGTTAATAAATACAATCTATATGCCATATTATATATATACTTATATATGTAAAAAAGTGATGAGTAATAATACATAAACATGAAATAGTATCAGTGATAATATATTACTATATATATATATATAATTTCTATATTGGAATTTTGTTATTATTCCATTCATTATATATCTATAGAATTTTACATATAGTAAATAATATAAAATATATTAAATATACTATATATAATATACTATATATACTTATATATATATTATATATGTACTAATATATATATACTATATATATATATATATTATATCTATATAGTATATTACTTATATATATATATATAGTATATATATTATATACTATACTCGATATATATAATATACTACTCTCTATATATATATATAAATATTATATATTTAATAAGGAGATTCTTCTTCTTTTCTTTTCTTCTTCTTCTTCTTCTTCCTTCTTCTTTCTTCCTTCTTCTCTTCTTCTTCTTCTTCTTCTTCTTCTTCTTCTTTTTCATCTTTTTCTTTTTTTCTTCTTCTTTTTCTTCTTATTCTTTTCCTTTTTTTTTTTTTTCTTTTAATATTATTATTATTATTATTTATTATTATTATTATTATTATTATTATTATTATTATTATTATTATTATTATTATTTATTAGTAGTAGTAGTATTAATACAGTAGTAGTAGTAGTCAGTAGTAGTAGTAGTAGTATTTTAAAATCTAGATTTTTTCAAATTCTTTTTCTGACTACCGTTTGTTTCTAACCGCCAAACTAAACTTTTTGAGTTTTAAACAAATCTTGAAAAAGCAAGTGGTGTTGGAGTCATTCTGGGGGACTACGGGGGGGGGGGGTATTTTGGAGGGAAGGGTACTCAAGATTTACAATAATATATGTAAAATACTCAAAAATTCCATAAATTTGTCCACAAATTTTTTAAAAAAAGCAACAATGAAGCTTTTATATATATATATATTATATTATTATTAATATAAAAGACATAAATACAGAAAATAAAGTAATTACTATATTGGATAAGATATATAATAAAATATAGATTGCTATTATTTTTTCATTTAAAAATGCTGTAAAGGTTCATAGGGCGATTATATAGATATATGAGTGGTTGAGAACACATAGCTATAGAAGATAAGTTGAGCTAATAACTATATAGGTTATTATCTCTCAAAATCACGGGAGATATCGACTATATTAATATGAATGTATGTATAGTTATTTCCTCTATATATATAGTATACTCATTATATATTTTATTAAGTGATAGTATGGAGTATAGGTGTGAGAAGCAGAATTGTTTCGTTTTTAGTGAAAAATTTGGCATGCGGCTTTGTGCTATGTACTTAAAATTGCCAAAAAAAAAGAATAAAAAGAAACGCAGAATGTATTAATAATTTTGTGATTATCTTGATCCCATTTCACTTTTCTTATCTATTTACTCATTTTTTTAATTTTTTAATTTCATCATGTTTCATTTTAATAGCTTATTTAACGTAGCTTATTTCAGCTCATCATTTAACAGTATCATTTCAACAGCCCATCTTATACAGCAGAGTGTCCAATCATTTTCTCTCGAAGTTTACTTATTATTACTCTTTATTATCTATATAATTAATTATTATTATATATAGAGTGTCTTTATTTATTGATAGATTATTGATTGTATCCTAATATATGGCGTAAGTTATTAATTATTGATAGGTCATAGATAGAGTGTGAATACTAGAAGTAATAATAGAATATGTGAGTAATATTATTAATATTTACTCTCCTATGTGAGAACATTGTAAATAGTCAGTTTAAATAATTGATAGGCATTTTATTATAGACATTGCTTAAGATTATTATTATTATAATTATCTTTTACAATTAAAATAAATATACTTTATAATTTTCCTGTGTTGTGAATTATTATGTGGCGAGAATGTGATTAATTATTATTAAATGTTCATTATCTATATATATATATACATATTTATGACGTGATAAGTCATTATTATTATTCATTGAGCGATAGTGTTTGTTTTTTATAGTTTATATCAGTGTTGACTATTAATGTATATTTTTATTATTTTTTTTTATTTAATTATTACATATGTGTTGATCATCTAGTTTTGACTTTATTATTGTGTGTATTGTGTAAGTTATTCGTGTTCATGTTGTTTAGTGATCAGTGTGTTGTATTATTATTACTTTCATTTTTCTGTTTTTTATTTTTTATCATTTTTTTTTATTTCTTGTATTTTTTTTGTGAATGTAGTTTATTGAGTATGTTTTAATAACGTTGTTTTCTTTTGGTAGTTTGTTATGCATACATTAAATTAAATCTTATATAGATGTATTATCTAGTGTCTATATTATATTTTGGAAGTTTTTTGATAACGAAATGTAATTTTTATTGAGTATGATTATGTGGGGTATGTTTATTAGGTGATATTATATAAATTATTCCGAATTAGTCTATTATGAATAGATCTAGGTGATTATGTATGAATTGGAATTATGGTGTTTGTATTATAGATTGTCTCACTGTGTATGATGATTCAGTGTGTGATTTGTAAGTTGATATAACGAAAGGGCTGTCGCGAGACTCTAGACCCTGACAGTCTCAGTGAGTCGTAAATATTTGGGGTGCACTTATTATGAGTGAGAGAGCAAACGATCATAATTATATGATCTTTGATAATAAACAAGAGTAATTGGGAATTTTAATGTGATAGCACTAAGTAATAGGCAATGTATTAGTTCACATTGTTATAGATGGTAAAAAGAGTAAATTTTGAGAACGGTGAAGTCAAAGTGGTGATATTTATACAAGTTTATACACTGAGGCCTCTCATAAATACTTGAACGTATAACGGACATGAAGCATTTATGGCTTATTACTTATATGCTAGATGACTAAATAATTTAGGTACTATATGTGATTGGGGGCATGGTCGAGATTGTCAGTACGTGTTGTTGTGAACTGATTTAGAGGGAGTATTAATACATAAGTAATAAGGAGCAGAAGAGAAATGAGTGAGAGGTATTAGGTATACGTCAGGATATATATGGGTGCGATAGTGATGAATAAATGTGCGTTGGTGGGGTGAGTCACGTCCTTACTGTGTGTAGAGAGGGTGAAACACGCACTAGCTCAGGTTAGTTACGGACTATATGGTTTTAAGATAGAGATATAGAGTAGATTATACATATTAACGAGTATATTAGCCCATATGAAATATAAATATATTCGAAATGGCATATCGGAGGGGAGATAATGATATGGTTGATTGGGAAGATACCTATATAAGTATTAGATGTGAGTGAGCGCCAACTAGTTAGAGTACTATGGCTAAAATGTTTAATTGAAAGAGTGAAAGGAATCACTTACCTAGATTAGTGGAGTCAGTCTGATATGAATGTGTGGATAATTAGGTATATCAATGTTATAGAACGTTGGAGAAATTTCGTGCAGAACAACTGACAGATGCATGTATCTATATAATTTTATATACAAGAGATGTGAGGTGAGGAATAAGGTTTGAATAAATATATATATATATATATATTATAATATATATATATATATTAATTATTAAATTTAAGTTAATATATAATATATGTATTATAATTTAATATATACTTATATATATATAATATATTAATTAATATAATATATAAATATATATATATATATATAATATTATTATATAATATATATATATATTATAGTTAATGCACCGATATACCTATATAAAGTATCGTGAGTATATCGGTTATCTCTATAGGTTAGGTATATATCGGTCGATTTTTTGTAAGTTTATATCGGCCATCTTGGATATTTACTGTGATATCGCGGAATTTTTAGTGAGTTAATTTATATATATAAGTAATGATTAGAATTAAATCGGTTTAATTCTCGGACGTAATACTCATGGGGTGTGTGAATCGAGACTATAATGTGTGTGATTACTCATTAAACACACTGATACCACAACCTACTTTTAACGTTCAATCAAAAATTCTAGACTCTCCTACTCGAGCCATCATGGTTGAATAAGTAGGAAATACATTGTGAGAATCCTGGTATAATACATTGTATTTATAGTGACGAATATAATATGTATATAAATAAAATAAATAAAAAAATAAAAAAAACTTTATACTCAAAAATTTCTAAATAGTGCTTACTCAGCGAATATAAGTGATAATATTAACATATTTATTGATATTACCTTGGTAAAATATTTAGAATTAGGTAAATATGTGTAATATATAAAATAATTAATTATAATAAAATAAAATATAATATTATTGTATTAATATATTATTATATTTAAGTTAAATTATGAATTAGAGAGCCTATTTAAGATTGACCGTTTATTTGGTTTACTCTCGTTATATAATATAATAGACTTTTCTATTAAATTTTTAGCTCTATTTTTTATATTAACTAAAGAATACCCCAAGGGTAATATATATAACCGCACCTTAGATTGTGCAAGATATATATATTAGCTGGGATGGCTCTCGGCCTTCCGGACGAGTGATAAAAATCCTCTAAGGGTGTCATCGTTCATCGGCACAAAAATCGGCGATTGTTATCTTACTAATTCTCTCTCTCCTACCACACTCCTGTCGGGATGGGTCTATCCGGTATCACCCCCTGCCTTACTTCGTGCTAAATATTTCGGTGTCGCGGGCGGCCCTCCACCCCCCCTACGGGGATTAATGGTATTAAAAAGCGTCGACCCCTCTATAGTAAGTCCCCGTCTCTCGATCAGAACGCACCTCCATTTAGAACTTTTTTACGTTGCTCACGTAGTTATATTAACCATTTCACATACTCAAATATAATAAAATTTAAATAAATTTTTATAATAATTAATAATTAATATAATAATTAATAATAATTATAATAATAATAATATAAATAATAATTAATAATATAATAATAAAGAATAAAAAATAATAAAAAAATAAATAAAAAAGAAAAAAAAAAAAATAAATAAAATAAAAAAAATAAATAATAAAAAAAAAAAAATAAAATAAAAAAAAATAAAAAATAAAAAAATAATAATTTAATAATTATAATTTACATTTATATTATTATATATAATAATATATAATATTTATTATATATATATATATTATATATATAATATTAATATAATTATATATATATATTAATATTATATATATAATATTAATTATATAATATATATAATATAATATTAATATATTAATATATTATAATATTATATAGTATATATTATATATATTAATATATAATATATATATATATATTAATATATATTCTATATATATATACCCATTTTTGCTATATAGGTATTGTTATGACTAATTCTCAAGTGCTATAATATATCCATTAAATGGTTTCTGACCTTTTACTATTGTTATATGTCGTTCATATCTCACACTTAATATCCGTACCAGACAACATTTAATTCATTAATACATACATTTACTAATCTCGACACCCCTCTATTATTAGACTAAACATTCTATACAGACATTCTCCTATACCCTATTATTAATCTCAATATATATATACTCGGATATAGTGAGTTGAATAAAATATTGCCCATCAATATCGTATAGTCCTGCGTGTCGTGATTAGGAATAGGCTACTAAGTGACTGGTAGGTAGTTAAGGTTGGCTGTACCTAACATACCACTATTAATTCTATTTTGTAGTGTAATCTGCCTATATGCGTCACTGGACACTCGGAGAAGGATTACGTAGATATCGACCACGTAAAGATCGCTCTTTTTCTTATCCTTCCGAGACTCGAATAATATATTGATATTATAGAATTTGATTACTTTGATCATATTTATATATGCTCTCTAAGAGAATAATATGATGAGTAGATGAGTGACAAGAGAGGTGATGGATGTAATATACCAATATTAAGAATGAGAGAAGTAGTGTCCATATTTCGATATTGTGTCTCAGCGCTCTATGTCTGGATAGTTTTTTGTGATTTGTTTCAGCTGACTATTAAATCTATCTAGAGAGTTTTTTTGTGTTTTTTTTTTTTGGTTTGTGGTGTGAAATAGTGTTTGTGTTTACCAGTGGTGGAATCGATATGAGAGCGCGGCCGCGATAGAAGGATTGCAATTCTGATTGATGTGAGTTAGAATGGTTAGAAAGAGCATATGGTAGATTTTGTAGTGTGTTGTTAATACTCGACTGGGATTTAATAGGCCTCTTAAATTCACTATATATTGTAATATACCGTGTCATAAAATATTTGTGTCCCCTGCTGTAGGCTTCGCGACATTATAATTTGATCATCTGTGATAGTGTTTGAGATATGAGTTGAACTAGTGTGTTTAAGAAAAGATACGATTTTCCCATGGAAGTATAATCATGTAATCAAGCGTTTCGGAATGGATAGGTAAATAGGAGATTCTAGATTTACATTGCCACATATTCATGCCATTCTAAAGTAATTTTTTATATTTTTACAGTGTTAGTCATCACCACTTCAACGTGAGTCAAGAGCCCTATTTTACAATAGTGAGTGAGGTATGTATAAGTTACTCTTCAAAAAGTTCTTCCTTCTCTATGACGTCAATAAATATATTACGACATTATTTGGAGCACATAGACGCAGGCTTATTAAAGTTGAAGGAGATTTAAATATTCAGGTAGGAAATTTTACAGTAAAGATGGTAGGAGAATTTCCATAACATAACAGATGTGGTGTTGTGAGAAATGAGGTAAGTCAACCACTATAAGCAAAACTATAGTTCCATGAGTACCAATCGTCTCAAACACATATTAACTTCGCTGCGCAGATTATACTATATATATATAAGTATCATATTGTACCATACGTAAGGGTGCGTACGAGAGTGATAAGTTCGCTCGCAGCAGTGATTTGCCGCTGCTCTATACTATAATATAGGTTACCTATATTAGAGATAAGGAGATAATAGCACCAACTAATTATGGCCTCGCTAAAAAGTATAGAGGGTCAAGTGAACTGAATAAATTACTAGAATAAACATAGAGTATATTTATACAGCCTTATTTACTCATCATTAGGACTCTAACCCTATTATCCTCAAAAAGCTTGGAGGTTGTGAAACACATAAGCCCCCCCCCCTAGATATAAATGAGCTAGTACTCTCCATATTATCAATTGGGTCGAGATATACGGGACCTGTTGTTAGCGGTAAGCAATCTGATAGAAAAAAGGAGGTAATAGATTCTCCCACTCATGATCTTATAATCAGATAACTTTCCAGTTCTTTGAGGTACATCGCCCTAGCATAACCGTGTTAGATTGTTGGAATAGGTTTATCCTAAGACATTGTTTATATTAGTTCATTGTTTAAAGGCCAAGGATGTTATATTTATAATTGTCAACAGGAAGAGACTGAGTATACAAGATAACACATCTGAAAATAGTAACAGTAGAAAGTATAGTGGAATATAGGTTAATTTGGAGAAGGAGATTTTAGTATAATAAAGTTATATATATTGGGTAGTTTTTTAAAATAGAATTTGAATTTTACTACCATATAAGTTTATATTACCTATATCCTAATCAGTCTCGAGAAATAAAAAATCGGAAAGTAATTAAGACGAGAGTTGAATATAAATTTCCAGAAGTAAAAGTTGGGGAGTTAAGTGAATTCCATATAGAGTTAATATAAGAAGGGCGAGTCTCAATTCGGATATTACGAGTGTGAATATAGAGTTTAGAAGGTCAGAGTGTAAGTAAGTAATCATTAATTGAAAAAAGTAGGAATAAAGTATGAGAGTATAAAGACAGAACCCTGAGGGGTAATACACCATCTTATTGTAACAGGATAAGTGAAAGAAGTCGCCCCATCAAGATTACAATAAGCCTAGATATTGATGCGGATTTTGTCAAATAATCTAGTAAATATAAGTAAGTATAGAGAAGGAGGAAACCCAAAGGAGGTTAGAGCTTAATGGAGAGGTGACTCTCAAGTGTGATCAGCTAGTGCTCAATAGCATCTGAGTCAATAGCTTTGTATATGTCATAGACCGCCACCTACCCAAGATTACCCCTAGTTCCTTAAGAGCGATAAAAACCATCAAATACGGTAGATTAAGGAATGTATATTAATTATCTAAGCAATATTAAGTACTCTCGTGACAACTGAGAAGCCAGTTGACTGGACGATCTCGCAGGAGTGAAAGTATATTCTCATGGTATATTCTCAATCTAAAGAGATGGAGGCTCTCCAGAGTAAAGGAGATTATTAAAATATTAGATAGAAAATACAAGCTTTAGGAGACTAAACAGGAGCCTCGATTAGTATTAGGATTCAGAGCGGCTCACTTTTTTCGGAATATAGTATATGGTCACAATGTGAAATGATTTAGCTAAATCCAAGAAAACAATACTGTCGGAGGTAGTGTCGTGTGAGGAAAGTTGGCTTATGTATAATGAGACATTATGAGATATATTTTTAGAGGTAGAAACGAACGCGAGTTCTCGATAGAGGAATATGAAGCTCTGTCAGTCTCGATTCGCGCGAGAGGATCCGCGGCGACAACTCCCAGGATGTTCAGAGATATCTCTGGCAATTCGGAAGATTGCGAGACAGTTGCATGGTATATCTAATAGCGCAGAAGTTTCTCGCTGGAGATGTAAATCGAGAATTGTCGGAGTTGTCGAGACGACAAGGTTGATCGACAGTCTAGCGCGCGAGCTTTTCTCTTCGCGTGGTATCGCTCGAGGAATTGCTAACATGCTCGTGACTAGGATATATCGCCCTGCCTCTCCAGTGTGCGTATTCGGATTCGAATCATTTCCACACACCCGGATATTCGTGTGAAATGATACGATGTAAGCTGTCGATTGAGAGTAGGAAGTCCAGAAGAAATTTTTCCAAGTATCGCCTCCGCACGAGATCGCACTGTACTTCCTAGCCTGTGAAATGGCCAATGAGAATATAAGCACGATTCGAAACATGGATTATGAGGAATAGAAAGTATTGAGTTTTTATTAAAAGGATTAATTGAATGTAGGTAATAAGAAAAATTTAGTCTGAATAATGAAGGAATGAAAACCTGCTCATCCTCATAAATCAACAGTATTTACATGCTCCCCTATATACTTATCTTTTAATAATCTTTATATATATATATATACATCCCATCATTTATTCTTTATTGAGGTACCAATTTGCTATCATCTGCTAACTTGGAAACCTTACATTTTAAAGTACCCTTTGGTATATAAATATATTTAATATATTACATGTATATGTAAGGAACAGTACCACTATTGTATCACTATTAAGATAAATATGTATTATCCGAGTAACCACAATCACATGTCTTCCTATCATTTTCCTAATTAATATAAATAATTTTTTACTAATTTTCAATATTTGTATATAACTTATATATATTATATATTAATTATTTTTTAATTAAAATTATATATATAAATATATATTTTACTCATTATCTTAGCTATTCATCAAGTTATTATATGAGGTTGTATAGTTATTATTAGTGTTATCTGCAGAGTTAATTTTTAACTATACAGAACTCTCAGAAAATAGTAGATTTATGATTAAGATAAATGAGGCCATTAATCGAAATATAGAAAGTCTCCACTCACTCATCCTCTACTTTCGCCGGACTTCTAAGGAACCAAAAATCTTTTTTTGATCTTATCTTACAACCTCACTCTCTGTGGAAGCTCGAGGCGCGCAATCTCATGAAAAACCCATCCACATGATGCATCTTTGCGACTCCCGCCTCAGTGGAACCCTCACTCTGTGTATCTCCATCATTGCTCTATCGGGAGTCTCCTATAACCCTACTATGTCCTTAAGCCCACAACCATACCCCCTCACAAAACCCCACCATACACTCCCATTATGCACCTTTCTTCTCGCCTCTTCCAAACTCACATGCTTCTCCTTCAGGCATTTCTTTACTGACTCAATACACTTTTTCTTCGGTCTCCCAGCCGGTCGATTCCCAGCACACTCACTACTATACATCCGCTTAACCACATGACTATCATCCATTCTTTCCATATGACCAAACCATCTCAATGTACTTTCGTTTATTCACTCATTTACAACCTTTTTCACACTACACAACTCCCAAATGCGTTCATTGCTCATTTGATCAATTTTTCTTACACCTAACATGCCCCTAAGATTGTCCATCTGAACACTTTAACATATATCTATACCTCTTATTCCAGACCATAGTTTCACTACTACACATTAATACAGGTAACAACATACCCTCATGTAGAGGCCTAGCTTACTCACGACTTAGTCCCTTTAAATCCATCAAGGATTTAACTGCACCAGCCACCTTCCTGCCATTCACAACTTTCCCACTACACTCTGCATCATCCGTTCCCTTTTCATCCAACATATATCCTAAGTATCCAAACTCAGACACTTGTTCCAGTTGCTCATCATCCAACATGACTTCACACCAAGGACTCTCCTCACTCGCTACCATAACTTTCCTCTTATCTACATTTACTTTCAAAGCCCTTCTTATACACACGCTGCCAAACCCCCTTAGTAATTCTCCTCTCAAACCCTCTTCAGATTTCACTCACAAAACCAAATCATCCGCATATAATAAGTAGGGTACCCTTCACTCTCTTCCATTCTTAATCATTCTAACACCTTTCACTGCTAACCCACCTCTAATTCTTTCATAACCATATACAAATTGAATAACCAATGAGACATAGCACATCCCTGCCTCACTCCGCTATTAATAAACCAATCACTTTCTACTCCATTTATTCTTTCACACGCTTCACTATCGTCATACATACTTTTGATTCCATTTGGGAGCCTACCACCATCATCATATATCACTAGCATCTTCCACAGAGCTTCCCTAT
>JABUQX010033175.1:0-2500 GCA_015478945.1 Trachelipus rathkii
AGAGAGATTAGATCATATTGGATAATAGAATTTTTAAGACCAGAGCACAACCTCTACGAAGTTTCATACAAAAACGATATGACGTGAAATCAAGTTTCGAGAGAAAGAATAATGTAATAAATTACTGGACAAAAACACAAGTTAGAGATTAAGTGGATGATTCACAATCACAGAAAAGGTATAGGATAGTTCAAGCAATACAGATGTAGGGCAAGAATATAGATAAGATATATCACATGAAAAGGCATCAAAGTCTTATACTAATAATTATCTATTAAAATATCAATATTATATATATATAGTAATATATTCTTGATATATATATATTATATATATAGATATATATATATATATATATACAAATATATTAAGTATTAAGTTAGTTTACCTTACATATTTGTTTTTTTATTTGAGTAAACTGTACATCAAGGATATGGCACACATGTAAATATAGAGTGTACTGTCCATGGTAAATTAGAAATATCTAAAGGAAGAGGGCTCCTTAGCGGAGATAATGAAGGGTCACCCCTTGCTAGATAGAATGAATTTCATGGGGTATGATCGAAGGGGCGTGTAAGCAGGTTGATACCAGGGTGCGGAGTTCGTAAATATTTCGACTCCGACTCGGACTTCCGACTCTTAAATTCCAAAAATTTGAATTCGACTCCGAATCCGATCCGAACTGTCCACTAAACCAAAAATTTCGAGCTCCGATCCGATCCACTTAAGACAAAAATTTTCGATCTCCCGATCGATCAGCCAGCAGTCAAATTGCAAAATTATTGACTTGATTCAGCTTAGTGCTTTACAACGTTACAATAAATACCTTTTTTTGTTTAACCTATTTTTTTTTTCTTCGCGTTGCTTGAGAATAAATAAAATATGCCACTTTTCCAATGATCTAATCTTCCAAATGCTATAACGGTAATAACTACCGTAAAGACTAGAGGTGTAGCAGATATCCGCATACGCATAATTTTTCTCTACCAGCATCCGCATTTGCATTCGCATCCGCATTGAATAGTTTTTTAGCGGATAGCGTAGTATTCATTTATGATTTATGAGACTAAATGTTCCTCAACTTCTGTACGCAAGATGTTCAGACTTGTTGGAATAGTAGTTGGTACATAGCAGTGCCCTTGTGCTTCGAACAAAACAAAGGTGAAAGGGCTTGACTAGGTTATGGAGTATACATTTTAGGTATTGTAAATTACTTTTCTTAAAACCGTTTCAAGAGGGCAACTAAGAATGATTTATCTGCAGAAAATCTTGTTTGCCAGACGAGATTCTTCTAGTTGCAACGATGAAAGCTGTGTTAATGTGCTTATTAAAGTAAGGGACTTCAAAGGTGACAGAAACACTAATGGCTGGAGATAGATAATATGAATTTCAGAATCTGCAAAACGGATTACGCATTCTGCAATATTGAATGTTCTGATACTAGAGTACAAAACAAATTTCTTGAACACGTGTTTCACAAAGGTGTTAAATTATTTAGGTATGCCTATGTGGATGAGCTGCTAAATGCCAACATTCAGCAGCATAAACAATGCGAAAGAATTGCAGAAACAGACACACATTTACTATCGTTAGCAGAATGCCATGAAGTTTTTTGGTCTAGGCAGCGGTGAAGGAGTCCTTTCAGTTAGGTGTCGAAAGGAATTGTATTGATGGGCAGATTTTCAAAAGCGAAAACTCTTGGAATCGATATAAGATCATTGGTGTTGTGGAGTGATAATTGTCATAAGTGTTTTCAAATCCTTGCAGAACTCGCAAAGGGAATATTAGTGCATGCCTTCATAAGTGTAGCTTGGCGAGCACTTTTAAGGATCAGATCTCATTTACGAAGAAAAGAGAAGCAACTTCGCTTTAAAGGGGCTCAGAAGCTTTATGATTTTTTTAAATATTTGAGAATTAATTATTTCAAGTATTTTATACATATAGACTTTTTTTCAAATGGGTTGAGGTTGGGGAAAGAGATTTGTGGGGTGCAAAAGAGTTGGGTTCATATCTCGCAATCTGGTAACACAGGTTATAAATATTTATAATACTATATATATTATTATATAATATTATATATGATATATATATATATATATATTATATACTATATATATTATATATTATATATTATTATATATATAATATATATATTACAACTCCCAGAAGGTCTTTTCCGCCTGTCAGTTTTGGTCCAACATCCTTTTGGCGGAAATGCTTAACTAGAGCATTTTAGAAACCATTTCTTTTCGCATTGTTTAAGATGCCGTCTCAGGTGGGGTTTTGCCCTTTCAGTGAGAATAGTAAATCTTCTTTTCATTAGGCTTCAAAACTCGTACAACCCAATAGGTCTCCAGAGATCTGCTTCAAACTGGACAAAGGTAATACAAGCAAAAGGAGGAATAATGGACCAGGTAACAGTTCGTCGCCCATATACCATGAGAAAAAATCTTATTGTCTTGTCCTAACAGTCGAACTTCCAAACTTCTTTATATGTATA
>JABUQX010033175.1:5000-10000 GCA_015478945.1 Trachelipus rathkii
TATGAATATAGACCTTCTTTGTATACATATATTATCTAGTTTAGGTTGTATATTAATCTTCTTATACTGGTTATCGCGTCGGTGTAAGGCGTGTTATAGGACTTGATGAATAATGCGGTTATTTTAATCTTGTTTACTTTTTATATGGTTTGAAAAATAGTTATCTATTAGATTTGAGCTGTTTTATATACAAGATGTTTTCAGATTACGTGATATTTCAACTGGTAAACCATGCGACTTCTCTTCTAACACTCCCAAAACTTTTTAACAGACATATTTGACGAGGACCTTTGTTATTCCGAAGCTGTAATTCATTTTTATTATTCGTAACTAAGTGGTAGATGTTACATAGACTGTTTTCCTATCGATAGTGTAGTGATACATCTTTGTTATTTCTGTTGGAAGAATTCTCCGTTTATTGACACGTGGAAGAATGGGTAAGGTGAGTATGTGATATCTGATACATCGTGTCATAGTGAAATATCCATTAGAAACGAAGGCGAGAGGGGTATTAATAGAATAGATGTTGTTTTCTCATATTGCGATAGTGTTAAAAGTATTGATGTACGTAATTACTGGAAACCTTACTCAGCTAACACATTCATACGTACAAGAATAGGGTTCTGTTTACATTCGCATGAGAAAATTACAACCTTGTTAAAAATAAAAGAAGAAATATTAATGCATCTTGACAATGTCGACATACTTGACGAATTAATACATCTAGCCTATGGTTTGTTTTATAAAATTTACACTGAAGTATGGGGAAAACCTTATAATAGAATGTATAGCAGCTTGCTGACGACAACTAATGTTGATACTTTTACTTCTCTTTGGCATGAGAAAATGCAATCTATAGAGCCTGAATATGCTGAAGAATGGGTTGGTGCATCTCGAGATATTTATTCCTATGTTATTTCAAAAGGAATAGGAGGTTTGGAGACTTATATAGAGAATGCACAGTTTCAAACTTCATGATGTTTTCTGCGAAATGTATTAACATATATATAATATATTATATTATAATATATATATATATATATTAATTATATATATATATATATAATATTATAGTATATATAAATATATTATATATATATATATATATATATATATATATATAATTATAAATAACTTGTTGTTCTGTATATTTTAAAGATATCTGTATGTAAACAACATTGTATATCTCCCTATATAATTATATATATATTATATATATATATATATATATATATATTATATATATATATATATATATATATATATATATATTATATAATATATATAAATTATATATATATATATATATAATATATAATATATGATATTAAAAACTTGTGTGTATGTGCATGTGTTCTGTAATATTTTAAAAATACCTTTATGTAAACAACATTGAAAAGTTCGTTTTAATTATATTATATAATACTATATGATAATATATATATATATATATATATATATTAATATATATACTTATATTATATAGTATATTATATTATATATATATATATATGATTATATATATAATATATATATTATATATATATATAGATATAAGTATATATATATTATATATATTATAATATATATTATAATTATTATATATTCTTTATATTTAAATAATGCACTTTTTTAGTAAAATTATTTTTTTAAAAAAATTTGTTTATTTACATACCTTAAATAAATCATACATAAGAATTATTTTTATTTTATGTTTAATGCAAAAATTATTATTATTATGCTGTGTTTATGTAGGAGAGAGAAAAAAACAATGGTGTATAGTGATGAAATGTTTAGGTTTATAGAGAAAATAGGGTTATATATTTTTATCTAATAATAAGTATTGGTAAAGCAGTAAACAGAAAACACAGGAGGATAAGGTGGGAGGGGACCCCTGGTGGGCTGTTTGTGTGTGTTTTAATGTTACGTTGCTTTAAATGTCCTAAAATATGTTTTTCGTGGAAATTTGACAACCTTTTTTTCTAGAAACAATGTTTTTTAAAAATGTTTTTCCAAAAACAAAAATTTTTCAAAAACAAAAAATGTTTTTCAAAAACAAAATGTTTTTCATCAAAAGAAAATGTTTTTCGAAAAAACAAAAATGTTTTTGAAGAAATCATTTGTTTTACTACATGAAAATGTATAATCTTATTCTTCAATATGAGAATTTAACTTTAACTTTATACTTTTTTATCTTAACTTTATACTTTAACTTAACTTGGTGATGAAAATTTTCTATAAATAAAGACATGAATTGGAAATAAAAAAATAAACTGTAAGACTGTGTTTTATACGACCTCTAACTAATATTATTTCTCTTTTCTATTCTTTCTCTTCTTCTTCTTCTTCTTCTTCTTCTTCTTCTTCTTCTTCTTCTCTTTTATTTTCTCAATCATTTTATTCCGGCTATAAAAATGAGCCATCAACGTGCGACCCCAAAACAAAGATCATCAAAGTCTTGAGCCAACAAGTTGAGACAGCAAATGCTGAGGTTATAAGTTTTGAGGCATAACTGAAGGTATAGAAGTTTGAGGGTATTCAAAGTTGAAGGCATCAAAGCTGAGTGTATCAAAGTTGAAGGTCATGCAAAAGCTGAGGCCTCGAAAAGTTGAGGCATCATAAATAGTCGGAGTGTGTGTGTGTGTGTATGTGTGTGTGTGTGTGTAGGTGTAGGTGTAGGTGTGGGTGTGTGTGTGTAGGTGTAGGTGTAGGTGTAGGTGTGAGGTTAGGCTAGTAACATACAGGAACTCAAGCTAGGGTAGTTACCTACATGACCTCATGTTAGGACAGTTCCCTACAACAGGTACTGCGTCAGATTACCTACATGTGTCGAATTAATCTACTTTAATTCTCACGAACACTTTATGAAAGTTCTTTTTTAAGAATAGAGACCGTTGCTCCGCAGTGAGATTGTGTGCCGATTTCAGAAATATCAGGTCAAAAACAAGTAAAAAAGAGGGCTAAGCTACCTAAAGGAGGGTTAAAGGGAGGCAGAAATTAAGGGGGGAGACACGTACGAGGGGCACCCCTTCTCCGTAGGGCTGCTAAAAAAGCGGGTAATATAATATAATATATATAATATATTATATATTAATATATATATAATATATATATATATATTATATAATATATATATATATATATATATATATAATATATATATATACTTATATATAATATATATATAATTATATCATATTATTATATATATTTATATCATATTGACCTTGGAAGACCAATAGTTTGGCTGCGGGATTCTAACATAGGTTCGAAATGTGATAGTCAGAAAAAAGGTAGCTGAGATATAGAAAATCGAGACGGTAAAAGAAAAAGCGAAAAAGATGATGTGACGCGGTGGCGGCGGTGCGGTGAGCCAGGCATCGGTTTTGATTCCAATCCGACGTCGTTGACCCCGGAAAACGCTTCTACGCACCCGAAAACCTATAATTTGACCCTTAAAACGTGTTAAACGGCCAAATATAAGATGTTGCAAAATGTTGAAAATGTTGCTAAATTTTGTTGCTTTGCAACATTGCATGCAACTTCCGGTTGGGATTGCAATACGTCATCAAGGGGGGTAGGGTAATATCTAATACTAAATTCTTGTTAGGAGTGAATCGAACCCGTGTAAACCATAGAGATCGATTCAGACAGTGTCGATTATGTATAATCGATGCTAATATGGGGTATGTTTCTGTCCATAACGATATTGTCAGCTAAAAAGCTAAAAAGGGGTAGAAGGACAACACTAGCACATCTAAAACACCAATGACTCCGTACTTTATAACCTAGAGTAGACACTACTCAGAGGTATTCCAAATAATATAGTAGGTATGTCAGCAGAAAGGCTATGAAAGGGGGTGGGGTACTAACATCGGTAAAGGAGAATCCTATGATCTTCCTAATACACTACCATCGCTCCCGTACACCTATAACATGGTAGGACCACTATACATGGGTGTAGTTCTATGAAAGTAGACATTCATGGCTACGAAAGGCTAGAAATGAGGGGGATAGGGTAATAAACTCATAGAAGGAGCATCCTAGCATCCTTCTAATATACCCAATCGATTCCCGTACCAATACCTAGGGTAGACGACTAAGACCGGTGTATTATCTACTGATAGTTAGGTCGGCACGTGCTAGAAGCTAGAATATAGCCTATATCATATAGCCTATAGAATATATAGCCTATATCATATAGCCTATAGCCTATAGCCTATAGGAAACATATCTTTTCTCGTGGCGGTGCGCTTTGAAGTTACTGCGTTCTTCGCCTCTTTAGTTTTGGCTGGTTTGCGGTTTAGATAAAGGTCACTTATACTTGCGTTTGCGGTTAGATTAAGAAGGTTCGTATCCTTAGGTATACTACTGGAGTTAGAAAAAACAGATAAAGAAGTGTGTTCCAGAGAGAGAGAGAGAGAGAGAGAGAGAGAGAGAGAGAGAGAGAGAGAGAGAGAGAGAGAGAGAGAGAGAGAGAGAGAGAGAGAGAGAGAGAGAGAGAGAGAATATTTACCTGCATTTACAATTAAGTAATCCATTGTCACTTTACAGTTTATTTTATTTTACACCTATATTTTTTTTTCTTAAATCTCTGTAAAACATTCAATGCAAAATAGTCATGCCCCTCTTTTTGTCCCTCTTTGAGTGCCTGCGAAAAGAATAACCGACCCCAAATTTGGGGTCGTATCAACTATAAAAAAAATAAAAATAAAAAAAAATGCCTGTGTAGGATGATAAAAAAAAAAAAAAAAAAAATTAATGTCAAAAAAAAGTCGCCAATTTTAAGTTAAAAAAAAAAGTAGCTGAAAAAAAATTTAAGTAAAAAAGGCGAAGAAAAAAAAAAAAAAAAAAAAAAAAAAAAAAAAAAAAAAGTGGAAAATATTGTCATTATTTTGACGGAAGAGAAAACGGAAATTAATTCAAAAAGTTTTATTTACTTTCCACTGTAATAAAAAGGAAATGGCACAGATAATATATATATAGTTATATATATATAT
>JABUQX010033176.1:0-5000 GCA_015478945.1 Trachelipus rathkii
GAGAAAGAAAGAAGAGGAGGATGAGGTTATCACACTAGGGTTCGTGCGTGGGGCTCAAGTATATATATTTCTATATATAATTATAAGGCTGCAATCTTATCATATTATCATTTAAAAGTTCACGAATAATTAATATAGTTTAATATATAATATATACTATAGACATAAAACATTGAAAAATATTGTTTTTTTCAATGTGCGGTACATAATACTATATATATATATATTATAATATATTATATATATATATACTATTATATATAATATATTATATATATATAATATATATATATATATATATTAATTATAATTATATTAATATATAATGATACCCAATATAACTCATCTACACATGCAAATTTAAATAACTAAAGTTATGGTGCATAAAACTAACTCACAGGCCATCTAACATTAATACCTACTATAACTAAAAACCCGCCAATTTGCTTCGTCGCAATATAGTATATAATTATTATATGACCTAGATGTATTATACCTACTACCGTATATATACTATACTAAGTATATATACCTCACATATAACATTATATATATAAAACGAGAAAATACAATATAACCCTTTCTTAAATGTTGCAATAATCGAGTCACACTCACAAACAAACAACTCTCATGTATTAGAGGCAGCCTAATTACCAAAAATTTAACAACCTCTATTACTTAGAATATATGCATATGTATTCTTTATATAATCAATGATGGTCAATGCTATTCTTATCTTTATAAATTTTACTCTTCTTATTAATGCCCCCTGGTTCACCTGTCCATTAGCTCTACACTATGCAAAAATTTATTTTTGGTCTCTAGTATATTATATTACATAGATGCAATAAATATTTTTCGGTTATATGAATCTATATGTTGATATGATCCCCTCCTTAGATAAATATTACGAGAGACATCATTATTCTATCACAGAAAACATTTCTCCATAATCTCCTCAGTCATCTACTATCCTCATTATAAGCTCTTTACCTATACTACAAACCCAGAAATGCATCCTAGTTGCTCTACGTTGCACTTACTCTATATATAATATATATATATATTTTTATATAAATTTAAATTATATATATATATATATATAATGATTTAGACCAGGGACCTTAAAGTGCAAGGAAGTGGCTACCTCAGTTGGATAGTGACATTATGGACATTAGAATATAGAAACAGTAAAAAAGCCACATGGGCCTATATCGAGACTGCCCCAGTCAACCCACTACCCAAACATGCTCATGCAAATCCACAAAGCACCCCAGGGCTTTAATTTGTTGTAACTACAAATCCACCAATTAGGCTTAGTCAAAACATGATATATAAATTGATACCACCATCCACATGCATTAACAACTAAGTTATGGTCACACATGCCATCTAACAATAACTGCTATATGTACAAAGATTCAAAGATGTACAAAGTAACTTCGTAACCTTGATAAACTTCTTGGGTGGGCAGATAAGTGGCAAATGAATTTTAATAGTAAAAAGTGTAAGGTTCTTCACCTAAGTTACTCAAATAAAAGTTTTAAATATGATATGAATGGAGATTGGCTTGAGTCTGTGGACCAAGAAAAAGATTTAGGTGTGATTATAAGCAGTAATTTGAAAGTAGTTAATCAGTGTTTGGAAGCGGGCAATAAAACTAATAAGATGCTTGGCATAATAAATTGCAATGTTGTTTACAAGAGCAAGGGAAGTTATACAGTAAATCTATTAATAGATTTAGGCCAGTATTAGAGTATTGTGCACAAGTTTGGGCCCCTTATTTAAAGAAAGACTTAGATATGCTAGAGAGAGTGCAATGTAGAGCAACAAGGATGATCTCTGGGTTTGAGGGTAAGAGCTATGAGGAGAGACTGAGGGAGTTAGGAATGTTTTCTGTAGGAAGGTGATCTCTCAGAAGGGACATGATACAAGTCTACAAAATATTTACATCTATTGAAAATACAGAGACCAATAAATTCTTCATAGTAGAGCACAGACGGGAGACCAGGGGGCATAATAAGAAAATTAAGAAGAAAGCATGCCATATTTAAGAAAGCATTCTTTCAGTAATAGGGTTGTTAAATTTTGAAATCTTTTTGGAGGTTGTTGAGTGTGGCTTGATTGCAACATTTAAGAAAGGGTTGGATAGGTATATGGATGGGTTGGGTATCATGTAGTATATTTAGACAAAGCAAAATTGGCAGGTTTTTAGTTATAGTAGTTATTAATGTTAAACTGTATGTGTGACCATAACTTAGTTATTAAGGTATGTGGATGGTTTGGGTATATATATTATATATATATATATATATATGGTATATATATATATATATATATATATATATATATATATATATATATATTATATATATATATATATATATATATATATATATAATAGTAAGCTTTAGAAAGACGAAGCCAAATTGGCTGGATTTTAGTTACAGTAATTTGACAAGCCCCTAAGGTCTTTGTGGATTTGCATGAGCATGTTTGGTTAGTGGGTGGACTGGGACAGTTCGATAGGCCTATATGACTTCTTCCTGGTCTCTATAGTTTCTAATGTTAAAATCCATAGGATTTTTAATAAAAAAAAAAAATTTGAAAAAACAGATATAATATATATATATATATATATATATTATATATATATATAATATATAGTATATTATATATATATTATTAATATATATATATATATATATATATCCTACTCTAAAAGTAATAAAGAATAGTGAAAACAACAATCGCCAGTCTCTTTATAAAAAAAAAATTACAGCCTCTCAAAGTTTTCCCATAGACTTTCTTATAAAAAAAATTAGTAGCCCTCGTGCTCATTTTAGGGACATCCTAGTTCAGGTTATGATAAGATTTGTTAATTCTACATAGATTTTGTTTGTGTATACCAAACAAAACTTATCCTAACCTGAACTAGAGGGCCTGAAATGAGACCTAACCTGAATCGATCAATATTGAAAAGTCTATGAGAGTTTTAACAACTTTGAGAGGCGGTAACATTTTTTCCTAAAGAGAGCGACGATTTTCATTTTCACTTATTTTTTTAGAGTATATCCTATGATTTTCATGAAAATCGGGGGTGACACCCCTCTGCTCTACTATTACCAAATCAGGGTGACACCCCTCTGTACTATTATTACCAATAAACGCATCTTACTTTTTATTAGTTATTTATTCAAGGGTAATAGTAGTGCAGAGGGGTGTCATCTCAATTTTTATAAAAATCGCAGGATATACTCTAAAAGAAAAATAATAATGAAGAATAATAAAAACAAAAATCGTCACTCTCTTTAGGAAGAAAAGTTATAGCCTTTCAAAGTTGCTGAAAATCCCATAAGATTTTCTTAAATATAAAAAAAAAAAAAAAATTTAAATCACAGGATATACTAAAAAAATAATAATGAAGCTTAAAAAAAACGAAAATGATTTAAGTCTTTAGCAAAAAAAAAGTTAGAGCCTCTCAAAATTTAAAATTTTCCCATAGGCTTTCTTATAAAAAAAAAATTAGCTGGCCATGTGCACGTTTTAGGGCCATCCTAGTTCAGGTTATACTTCTACATAGACTTTCTCTGTGTATACCTAACAAAACTTATAACCTGAAATGAGACCTAACCTTGATGGATCAGAAATGAAAAGTCTACCTATGGGAGTTTTAACAACTTTGAGAGGCTGTAACTTTTTTTCCTAAAGAGAACCATGATTTTTTTCATTTTTTTTTTTTAGAGTATATCCTGTTATTATAAAAATTGGGGGTGACACCACTCTGCACTACTATTCCCATTTTTTTTAGAGTATATCCTGTAATTTTCATAAAAATTGGGGGTGACACCCCTCTGCAGTCTGCACTACTATTGCCTATTTGAGGATTAACACTTTGACTGCCATGTAGCACATATATGTGCGATCGTGATATTTCATTTGCCGCCTCGTCGCACATATTTGTGCGACACAGTGACTTCGTTTGAGGCCTCGTCACACAAATCTGTGAGACAATACATGCAATTATATATGCTCAAAAGATAACGTGGCCGCTAAGGAAACTTTTGGTATAAGTCTTGTGGCCGTCGGTGTTACAGTTCTAGTTTTACCTAACGTTTAGTTTCATATGAAAATGGGAATATATATATATATATATATATATATATATATATATATAAATATATATTATATATTATATATATATAATATATATTATATTATATATCATAACATATTATATCCATGTACCTGCACGGGGAGCCAGTTAGGTGGTGGTACACCATTTTTTTTTTTTTTTTTTATTATTTTATTATTTTACCTCTGAAATATTTATAAGTTTGTGTATTTTAGCTCTGAAATATAAAAAAACATTAGGAAATAGATGTCACACATGTATGTGCGACAGGGTCTGTCGCACACATGTGTGTGACATGGACCAATGTCGCACATATATGAGGGACACGGCTGCTGGTGAAATTAAAAAAAAAAACAATAAAAATTAAATATCTCGGTAAATACTTTGTACCTTTACGAATTTCAGCTACCATATGATTTCATTAATCATAACCTATATAAAAATGCAAAAATCTTAACGTGGCCTCCGGAGAAGTTTTACCGATTTACCCGTGGCAGGCAATGTGTTAAAAAAAAAAACAATGTAACATTAGGCAATCCTTTAATACTCGGCTGGTAAAATGCATTGCCTAGAACTATACATATCGACTATGAAAGGAATTTCCAGTTTCTATATCCTATTTATCAAGTTATAATTTAGACAGTTTTCATTTTTGTCATTTGTGCTTACACTGGATAAGAAATACTTACCTAGTTTTAACATGAATTTCATGCATAACTGACCATGATTTCTCATAAGTTAGTTTTGTTTACAAACAATTGGAATCAGCTGTTGTGAAGCACATGGTTTTGGAATAAACAAATGGTTTATATTACAAATAATTGATCAACTATTGTGTTCAAGATTATTGGGTAATTGTTACCCA
>JABUQX010033176.1:12500-17500 GCA_015478945.1 Trachelipus rathkii
ACTAATCATTTTACCATTTGACCTACTAACACAGTATAAATATATATATTTCTACTATTTCTATTACTACTATTTCTACTATAATATTTCTACTATGCTACTAAGGTTAATGTCTTAGGGCTACAAGAACTATCAAAAGAGCAAAAATCTTTGAAAACAACAAAACCAAAGGTAAGACCCCATAGATACACAATTGTTAAAATATATATTAATTTTTTAGTCATTAATAAATTTCAAAGATTTATGTTCAAAGTTAATGCTGCTTTTAGATTAAATATTCGTCATGTGTAATTCTTTGGCGTCTCAACTAACGGTTTGTTGCAAGCTCTAGTAACGCGTGCCTATCAATATAATCTAGCCATCTCCGAGGCTCATAGCAGTTATGATATTTAATATTTTGTATATTATTAGTACAAAATTAATTTAAAATTAGGGTTTATTTAAATATTTGATAAGTATAGAGATAACAGAAAAATTTTAATATCTTATATGAAGGGAAATTAGAGAAGGGGGGAATTCAAAGAAGTTTTAGTTTTTAAATTTACAATAAAAAAAATTAAATGTATAAAATATTTACATTGAATTAAGGTCGAAATTTATATATTTTAATTTTATTTGATTTAAGGGAAACTATATTTATATAAGGGGGAATAGAACTCTTCCTTTCTAACTTGCTGGATTCCTTCCTCTTCTGTTAAACCAATAGCTTCTTATTATTAACAAATCCTGAGCCAATCCTTATCTGAAAGGATAGGATTTTATAGGCTCCTCTATTTTATTATTATTATTATTATTATTATTATTATTATTATTATTATTATTATTATTATTATTATTATTATTATTATTATTATTATTATTATTATTATTATTATTATTATTATTATTATTATTATTATTATTATTATTATTATTATTATTATTATTATTATTATTCAAAAAAATATGAAAATTTAATCAATTTGTTTATTCAATTTATAGTTAATAATTAAAGCAAATGGTTAATATTTAATAATAGACTTAGATCCCCTTTCACCCTCTACTTCATTTATTAACAAATGAAGGGAGAACAAAAACTGGATTTGGCAGCATCCAAAATCCAAATCTATAATTTTTCTTCACCTTTGTGTTAGAGTTTCCAAGTATCCAAATGAATAATTATCTTCTGTTACTAGGTATTGGAAACCAGGTCCTTCTTCTAGGCTGTACCTGTTGTATAATATTGTTTGGCCTTCTTGACAGAACATGGGGTAGTAGGTCCTAGGCCAATTTGTTATTTCTTTTTATCTCAAAAAATAATAAAGAAATTTAATTTATTGTATTATAATTAACAGATAACAGTGGCCACTGAATAGTTGATGATCTTTAAATAATGTTTTATTCTTTATTATTATTATTATTATTATTATTATTATTATTATTATTATTATTATTATTATTATTATTATTATTATTATTATTATTATTATTATTATTATTATGATTATTAATTATAATTATAATATTATTATTATATATTATTATAATATTATTGCCTAAATTTTAGGCAGAGCAAAGAACACAGTCTTTGCTCCATAGATTGTTTTAAGGGTCTGGCGCTTTGCCACTCCTAAAAATTATTCATCGTCATTTGCTTGCACCATTTTTTGCAGAGCTAAGCATCATGCTTTGATGAGGCTTCATTTATATGTAAACAAAAAAGACAGTGAAATGGGAAACAAAAAAAAAGCTTTAAATGTTCTTAACGTCTGTACAAATAATTGGTTATCAAAATTATAAAATTAATTAATTATTATTTTTATAATAAATTTTTTTGGAATAAAGATAAATAAATTTTCAGTCATGATTAACTTTTTATAATATAAGAAAGGTCATTATTCAAAATCCGTTTCAATATTCCATGGCCATTAATGCATAAAAAAATAATAAAATTAAAAAATACAATAGAATAATTAAATTATTATATATAAAAAAGTAATAAATAAATAAATTATATGATATAATATATAAGAATAAAAAAAACTTCTATTTTTCGGAAAGAGGTTGTGAGAAGCCAACGGTAGCCTATCGAGGCTGGCTTATTGGCATTTTTGTTTCTAAGGTTAGTTAAGTGCTAGTTGTATTTAATTCAAAATTTGGTATGAGAGTTAGAGAAGCAATGCATCATTGCCTAACCATTCCCTTGCAGTGTTTTCCTCAAAAAATTCAAGCTCAAACTTAGGCCTTGTAGGCTAGATCATTTTCAACCTCAAAATTTAATTTTTTTTAGGTTTTCTAGACCCTTTCAAAAATTCAAGATCAAATAATTTGGGCCTGGGGTAGACCACGTTCCATTGTTCACCTTTGCTTTCAAGTTCATTTGTCCTTGAGTCAATTCTAGCCAAATTCAGCGAAAATGTCTGACCCAGAGATACAAGCCTTCCTGAAATATTAAAAAGGTCAACACAACACAGTATATAATTGCATTAACAATATTTATATATAATATAAGTCATCAAATTGACTTGTTCAATAATTTATGTACCAGAGAATTGTATAGAATTTTCCAGAATATCATAGAACGCTGTGCGCCGTCCGCCCGGACAGTGACGTCATGGTGGCGTAATTGCTCGGGAAGCTTCTGTAGAGTTCTAATATTTTCTTCAGCTGTTTCGCAGTGTGGTATAAACTGGTATATAAGTGAGGTGTTCAAAGCGGGTAGTTGAGTTTTAATTAGCTTAATTTTGTGTCAACATTATTATTGCCTTATTATAAATATTAAACTTAATACAGTTCATTTATTAAAGTATATCTTGTATTATTTGGTGAGCTACATTGAACTCTCTTGCTAATTATATTTGTGCATATAATATTTTATTAGTGTCTGCTTTTTTTTCTATAATTTTGAATTGCTTGTTTTTAAATAAAATATATGAAAACTCAATAACAGTTTCTTTAATTTGTTACGTATTTAATATTTACGTTAAGGCCTTTTCCATTTCAGTTGCTGAGTAGAAGACAACATGTTGTTCAAGAAGAGCTCTTCTAACACGGAGAAGAACAAGGAAACCTGGACAAAGAACTTAGTCCAGTTTCAAGCGCCATCAAGAAGAGGCAACGTGGCAATTTATGAAGCATCCTTGAGTGAACGGAGTCGCATGCCTCAGAAAAACCAGGTCATTGGACGCTTCAACTTTCTTGAATCTACTGCCAAAGAACGGAGAGAGATCAAGCCATTTGTGCAAAACTAGCAAAACCTCGAAAGACTATGAGCGCTGCAAAAAGAAACAAAACTTTAATGCATTGAATGAACTGTTGACGTGACCAAGGGAAAGGCGAATGGATGTGCAAAGAGGATGAGAACACCAATAAAAAATGAGAATACAGCAAAAGTTGGTATTCCCACTGGCAAACCTGCTAGTGCCAAGACCATCCACCCATCCAAGCGAAAGAAGGCAATGGAAGCGAGTGTGTCAACAATTACCAGTTCAACGCCACCTGATTGTTTCGAAAGTAGCACGGACTCATCCGACAACAGCAAAGACAGTCCTTGGGAGGATGAAAATGCAGCATCAACACGCACAAGGAAGCATAACCCAACAGGCAAGACGCCTTGTTACAAGCTCAAAGCTGTCGTCCCACGGAGCAGCAAAGGTGTGCCGCCAGCTTTCTGGTGAGGGTATTGAAATCCCAACCCTATGTCAGTCAGCAATCCACAAGGCTATCTACACAAGAACTGCTCAGGTGAAGAAGCACTTGGTGAGCACGCTTCATCTGGAAAAGTGGAGCATACACTTTGACGGAAAACACATTGAGGACTTTGAATATCAGGCAGTGGTCCTCAAGAATGAAGCAAAAGAAATTAAGTTGACTGCGCTCAAATTGAAAGATGGGAAAGCTCAAACAATCGCAGAAGGACTTCGGGATGTGTTAGAGGAGTTCAACCTGTGGGGATCAATTGTGATGATTGTTGCCGACACAACAAGCGTGAATACCGGCAAGAAGACAGGCGTTGTTGTTCGGCTGCAGCAAATGTTCGAAGAGAAAGGTTACCCCAAACCCAAGTTCATCAGTTGCCAGCACCATGTGCTGGATCGCGTTCTTCGCGCTGTCATGGGACAATGAGCCTCATAGTCGGACTAAATCAGCAAAACATCAGATAGTTCTTTGTGCAGGATTTGAGAGCAATTATGATAAATTGAAAGCAGCCTTCAGACAAAAAAAAAAAAACCTTTTTAAAAAAAAGGGATTAGGAAACAGGCGGCTGGAGAACGACATGAAGTTTTCTCTTACCATCTCACTCGTGTCTTCCGATCACTACACTGAGAGGAATGAGATCCCCTTCGTGAAGTTTCAACAGATCCCAAACATCAGCAATGCACGCTGGAACTCTCGTGCCATTCTAGCCCTTCTTGCGTTTATTCTGATGCCTGAAACCCGGAACAGGCTGCGTAAAATCTGTTCATTCATTTCCTACTCATGGGCGGACCATTGGTTCAGCAGTCAATTGTTCCGCGCTGAAGATTTTGATGAACTATCTGCAGCTCTGAATGACTACCCAACAGGTCTCAAATGCTTGAAAACCCACTGGAAAAAACAGCATGAATCTTGAATCAACATTGCCCGAAGGAACCAGTGCTGTGAGCGTGCGATCAAAGTTATGCAAGACTTGCACGATCCTGCCGCAACAAGGACAACCTCCCACTGAGATTCATCCTGTCCAATGACATTATCGTGAATAATTGACTTCCTTGTGTGTTTGATGACCCTATATAATGTTGTATATATGTGACTCTAAAGCTTGTGTTCAATTTTTTATCTGCTTACAGTGACCTCCAAAAATGGGCAAAAACGCTGATAAATAAAATTTTTAAAATCATTTTGTGGGTGTGGTTTTCTTTATCAAATCACCTTGAAAGTAAGATTTTATCTAATCTTTAATGAAAGCTCATCAAATTATGATAAAGGGAAACGAGGTTGTATAAAAGTCATCGAATTAAAAACATAATTACAAGGATAGA
>JABUQX010033176.1:20000-22500 GCA_015478945.1 Trachelipus rathkii
ATATATATATATAATATAATCTTTAATACTATAATAAAAAATATAATATATAATATAAAGATTATATATATATATATATATATAATTATATATATATATATATATCAAGTTTTTTTAGGGTATTTAGTTCCTAGACTTATTATTTTATTTGAAGAGTATTTTCCCTTGAGGGTAATATTAAAAGAACTGAAAGTTAGGGTTTTATTTTTAAAGGCAAACTATTCAAAAACATAATTTTTTAAAAAAAATCACAAACATTTGTAAATTTAACACTAGTTCTAGCTTTCGTGGATCATGTCGTCACACATCGTCGGGAACTGAGGATCTTGTAAAATTTTTGATGTGATTTTGGCTTTCAATTTTTCTGGCTACTTGGTTTGTTCTGGAGTGTGGGCCCGTTTTTCTTTGTTTCTTATTCTTAAGCTTTTTTTAGAAGGTTTACTAACGATTTTGATTCTTTTAAGTATTTGTTGTTCATTTCGTCTTTGATGATTTCTCCTTGTTGTAAATTAAAGTTTTTGCTGTTTTTTATAATAAATGACCGTTATTTTTCTTATTTCTGTGTTTTGTATGGTTTTAATTATATTGGGTGAATTTATGTTGATAAGGTGGTTTGAATTTTGCCTATGTCTAACTAGGGATGAAGTTTGTTTATCTGATTGTAGATCGTTTTTGTGTTGATAAAATCTGGTGCTAAAGTTGTTCGTTTCACCTATATATTTACTTTGACAATTTTGGCAATTGATTTTGTAGATTCCAACGCTTTTGTCTTCGTTATTTGTTTTTGGTGTTAGCGTATGTTTTAAAATTAAACTATTAGATTTTACAATTTTTATTGTATCCGGTATATAATAATCTTTGATGTCCTTAATTTGTATATTTGGTATAGGTAGCACATTGGAATAGTCTTCGGTGGTGGTAGTATTAATGTTCAAGTATTTATTTTTCGCTTTTCGTAAGGATTTGTTTATATAGTCGGCAGGATACTTTAGGTTATGGAAACTATTTTTTAATATTTTTATTTCTCGTTCTAGATTTTCTGGACTGCAGAGTTTGTATGCTCTTAAGAAAAGATTACTCAGTGTTGCTATTTTTATAGATGTTTCATGACTTGAGAACCAATGTATGTACGATGGTTTTGACGTTGGTTTCCTCAAAATGTTGAAAGTTGGGATTTGATTGTGCTCCACGTTATTTGAAGGTCTAAGAAGTTTATTTTATTATAATTAATAAATAATAATAATAATAATAATAATAAGACCAATAATATTTTGAATAATAATAACAGTACTGATTGATAATAATGCAAATAATATTTACGACTAATAATAACAGAACATATATCAGAATTTCTGTTGGACGACCATATTGGTGGTCCCCACCAAGAGTACACAGTTTGACGACGACGTCGTCAATTAATTATGAATGGAGAACATATCGTTACGAAATTCCTATTTACCGACATCGTACACTTAGCAACATGGCTGAACGCTTGACATAAACAGAACGTAACCTATACGTTTGGAGACCACTTACGTAAAACTAGTTTAAATTCCGCATATCGTCAATTGTACAACGAGATAGTGGAGCCAAGACTCTTTTGTAGACATTGCACAAGCTTGGCGTACCGCATTTCAGGAGCAGGTGGATATGCTATTTACATATGGGAAGGCAAACGGTAACAGTAGGGGGGCCGCACGGTTACATTTAGACACCTTCCCAGATCGGGAATATATATATTATATATATATATATATATTTAATATATAATATCATATATATATATATATATAATAGTATATATATATATATTATATATATAATAATATATATATATATAATATATAATATATATATATATATATATATATACTTTGAAGGAAAGAATATTTTATTATTATTTCTTATGTACAAAAGTCCTTTTAAAAAAAGACTTTGTATTTAAATGGTATCCATTATAAATTATAATTACAATTATAATATATAATATTAATCGCCAAATAATAATAAATTTTCCAATAATAATATTCAACACAAAATCTGGGCAATTTTGCCTATAAAAATTCTACGGTTATGGAGAAGCAGCAATAATAAGTCTTTCTTCGGACAAGCAACACTATTGTGGAATATAGGATAAAATATTTTTGAATGCGAATAAAGGACATTTAATTAAATAATTCTAGTACAAAAATCCTTTTAAAGTCCTTGAGTTAAATGGAATATTTTAATAATCAATTTCTAAACCGACAAAATCGGGGATTAAACCGATTTGTCATTCATTTAATTTAAAAGTGAAATATATTTTAATTAACTCGGTAGCAAAGTAAAAGTGACAAATTATAGTATATATATAGATATATAGTATATAATATATAATATATATATATACATATATATATATTATATATATATATTATATATTATATATATATATGTATATATATATATTATATATATATCAGCGGTGACTCCAGTAACTTTTTTACTACTCTCTCTCTCT
>JABUQX010033176.1:27500-38473 GCA_015478945.1 Trachelipus rathkii
AAATGTGACCTATAATAATTTGTCTTTTAAAATACTTGCTGGATTACTTTATGCCTCCATAATCGCTATTACTATATATATATATAAATCATAAATAGATAGTACCATATGAATTTATTTTCAATTATTCTAAAAAGGGTTCAATAATCAGAAAAATTGTCACGACATATTATCCTAATATATATATACATATCTGGACCTAATTTTGTCCAGTAGTGTATATATATAACTTGATGCGGTCATGATGAAATTTTTTTAACACATTATATAGCTATGACACCGGAAAGAGAGAGAAGATGAGAATAGCAGGAGAGAGAGAGAGCTTATTTCTTGTCGCGTAGCGTGAATATATTCATTACAAGCAGAAGAACACTATTATATTTTCAAGAGATACCACTAAGTCGAAGTAATTCACTTTGTCCACTTTCTATATGGAGTTCACCGCAATCACTACACAATTTTAAAATCGCTAATCATAAAAAGAGTCGAGCTGTTTAGTGTTCAGCTCATGTAGCCGTCGCTTTTGGACATTTAATCTACTTTTGAAACGATTTTATATCAAAAATAGAAGTGAGTATTAAAACCTTGGCCTGCTTCTGATATTAGAGGAACAATGAAAAATAGTACAATTTTTATAACTTGAGAAACCAACGCGATCTAGTAAGAGAATACGAAAAAAATAAGAAATCAGTTTAATCGCGAGTAAAGATTAGAGATCCATAAAAATCAATCATAATGAATTCTAGCGCTAGCAATCGGAGTAAAATAGAGTAGCTATGAAAAGCACACAAATAAATCTCTTTGTCATATTTCTTTTTGGAAAAAAGTTATTAAAGAGTTGTATCACCGTGACGAGAAAAATCTGCTTTGCATAAATTGTTATAAAGTAGAAACTCGCACCATTATCACTAGAGTAAAAGCAAAAGAGCTTTTATATGTTTAAAACAAATACACAAAAAAACTTTTAAAGGATTTCCGCTTATTAAATTAATTTTAGATTATATTATTCGAATTTATGTTTTTTGAGGAAAAGTTGAATCCTTAAAAAATGAGATTCTGTTTCAAATACAATGGACTCAACATCCAAATGATTTTTTAGAAAACTGTATCGATACTAAACTATCCATGTAATTAATTTACTTCAGTACGATCTGCATGCTGGTACTTATTACTAGCAGAAGAGTTTTAAGTTTATTAATTTCTTAACTCTTTTATATTGTTTTGATCCTGACGATCATACCTATCCCACAGGTGAGAGAGAGAAATCCGAAAGGGCAAGACAAACACGAACTGTTGCCAAATAACTACTTGATCACACATCAAAGTCGGAACTTTCTCCGAAATGTTCTTTTCGCTGTATCTGAAGATTCATGTAGTGTATGGAAAGTTTCTTTAATTCTGATCTTTGTGTTTAGAACAAAAGTGTTCAATACTCTTATAGTTTGATAAGTCCAACTTTCAGTAGTATCAATCATTGCTATTTTATAAATAGTTTATTAATTTTGTTTCGAATTATTTTGTTAATTATATTATTTAATAAGCGTACATGAGCGTATAAGTATATGAAAATATTTGTTCTGCAAAAATGTAAAGCGGTAACATATGCACTAGACTGGCTTATTACACCTATTTACTTGTTCACCACTCTGGTGTGGGTTCCTACATAACACTCAGCTAATATGCGCTTTTGAGTTTGAATCGAGCATTTTAGAAGTTGTGGCAATTTACTCTAACGATGTAGGGTATTATATCAGCTACATTTTTGGTGTTATAAATATGTTTTAATCTAAATCTTATTATTTAAACAATTTTAATATAATATTACTAATTAACAGATGATTGAGAAAACTTTGGTTATTTAAACTCAACTATAATCTTACAAAGTTTAACCACAACATATTCTTACATATATATAATTGTATTTAACAATAACACACAATATTGATTTCTTATACTTTTCAAAGAGTATTAGAGTCTATTACATATGAGTGAGAATGTTATAAAAGAATTCTAATGTCACACTCTGTACTTGAGATTTTGGTCGGTTAGAGTATGAAAATGCTATGGAACATGGCATTTATTTAAATAGGACCTTGAGTACAAGACTAATTGGTATTAAACTCCAGAAGGTGCTTTGTCCCTGAAGATAACTTACTTACTTCCATTTTATTGGCATATTGAAATGTCTTCAACCCGTGAATAGCGTTGCACTGAGAGACATTCTACATTGAGTCATTCGAACATTATTTCACGCTAATCAAACAGGAATTCTTGCGGACAGAGTGTGTATTTCGCGAAAAGAGTGCGTATTTCTATTATTTAAGAGTAGATTATTCGATGAGATTATTGAGTAAAATAGCTTGGGAGGTTGTAGGTATATAACCGAGAACTCTTAGAATTTGCTATAATGCCATATTTTTACTTATTTAAATATATAACTAGAATTGGAGAAACAGCTTTGTCTTGCATCGTGATTTGTTGATATGTACAGAATTAATGTTCACATTTGCCATTGTTTTAATATCTGTTATATATTTATAGTTGTATATACACTCGAGGGTGGTGTTTGAATGATACTCGAGTTCAGAGAAGAGAGAGGTGATAATCAAGGCCACTAGTGTATTCTAACAATAACTGCAAAAAAATGTCCCAAATGAATAGTTGGGGAAATGACAAGAAATAAAATCAAACAATCTTTTAATTAATTTTATTGTGTGATTGAAAGTTTATCCTCTCTCCAATGCTCAGCCGTAATCGTGAAATTTGCTGACTCCTAATAATGGATAATTTGCCGGTATTTGCTCAAAAGGCACTGATTGAGACACATACTATATTGACGCAGTGCAGTTAGAAACTGGAACTTATTCTGCTTTCGTATTCTGTTTTTCATATATCAGACAAGTTCTCGAGATTATGATATATAATTATATGCGTAGAACATAGAGACATATATTTGGTAGAATGATGGAACCCGTAGCGTTATTGTAAGGAGATAATTTATACCCACAGAAGATAAATGGGGGACGCACGCTTTTTCTCGAGGTAGATCATGGGGCGAGTAGCGAGATACCCGACTCACTATGAAAAAGTTCTCTACCCTGACAAAGGTCGTGGAACAAGGCTCCTTTTGTCCATATTATATTACGTGTACACTAGTCTATCAGGCTTTCTTACACTTATTACTCAAAATCTCACTAATTATAAACTTTTCTACTAATCTTAAAATTAGTAAACATTCGACAACATACCTAAATTAAAGTAACTTGTGCACAACTCTATAGAGAGGATAAGTAATTATATATGAGTATTCAATAACATATTATATATATTATAATATAATATATCTATATATAATAATTTCACCATAAATCGGTTTATTAAATTATTTTGCGTTTCATCTATATTTATTTCACCTATTATTTTATTTTATTATTTTACTTTCTATTTTACATCTATATAAAGCTCAAGTATATTATTAGATTTACCTCTGCACGTAGACATGGCTTTAAAATATATCATAATCCACTCTTAGCTTACCAAGATACTTGCTACCAACGTAAAGCTAAAACATTTCATTCTTCAGGTGAGGTCTATACTAAATAGCCGAGTTACAGATTAATACTTTTTCGAGTTGGCGAGTAGTAAGCAAGAATTAATCTAAAGCTTCCAGAATGATATTAATTGCTGGGATTCAGGAAGTCACATAAAAGTTATCTTTATAGTCTGCTAAAGAAATCTATTCACACACAAATCTAATTCACTTAGTCGCAATAAGAATTGTTGTTAGAGCTACTGGGACGCCGTGGAATATTATATCAAATATGTATATCACATTAGGATTAATGTAGGGAAAAATAACTTATATTAATATATCAGATATCTATTGTTGTGTATACTACATTAAATATGATTTATGGTTTACGAAGTCAAATCAACTAATACCAAAAGTTTGTTAGGTAACAACAGTAGTTTCCCCACGCAAGATGCGGAAATTTATAATAAAAGCTTAACACTAACTAATATTTAAGAAGGATTATATTAAACATTAATATAAATTATTCCAAATTTACTATAAAAAGTATAGGGTTTCCTATTATTTTATAGTTAATTTAATAATAAATCAAAAATTTACTATATATTGATAATAAATCTATAATTATAATTATTAACTTACCAAAACTTACTAAATTAATATATAGTATTCCTGTTAATTTCCATCACTATACAGTAATACATAGAGATATAGCAGTGATGGAAGAAGAGGTTGTGAAATTAAAAAGGCATGGAGTGATATAAGTACCTATAATATATATAATATAATATATATATATATATATATATATATATATATATATATATATATAATAATTATATAGATATATATATAGCTATATAATGAACTACTAAAGGTGTTCTATGTCAAGCATGTATGGAAACCAAACGGCAATACTAACATCTCACACCTCAAGCTCATTTCACTCTTGATAAAAAAGCGAAAAGCAATAATATAAATATATAATAATTGACCTTTTAATTTCATATAATATTTTAAATTTAGAGGCTTTTTCAGTTAAATATAAACTTTTAATAATTCAAAAAGCAATAATGATATAATAATAATAATGTAGGAGATGACATTATCAATAAATTGCTAGAGAAGCCGTATTGATTATTAGGGAATCGTACTTTAGTTATAAATACACACAATTATATCTGACTTCAAGTCCAATCAAATCTATGATGTTATCCCCAACCTTGTAACTTTTTATGGTAAAGTTATAAAATTATATATAGAAAAAAAATATAACTTAAAAAATAAAAAAAAATAAATATTTCAACTAATATTTAATGTTGACCTTCAGCATTTATCTTTATCTAAACTGTTCTATATATAGTATATATAGTTATATATAGCATTATTTATCGTTGATTTATACCCTTTGTATATAGCTGGCTATTAACTAAATTTACTTTCAGTATAAAACCCTCAAAAAAATATACACACACACACTAAACGAAATTGTGAAGACAGGCTGATCCTTAATTCCCGTTATACACGTAAAAAACTCCTATGGAAAAGAGATGGGAAGAGCGTCACAATACCGCGGTACAGCTTCCATGTAGGTGTCGAAAGTGTGATAAAAACAGTGCGCGATTGTGGCTTCACCATGTACTACAGAGCGTCGCTTTTCGAACATGGAGTCTTCGATCCACCTTTTATCTGTACCGAGTATTTAGCCAGGAGAAACAATTCCCCATCAAGATAGAGCGCGTATTCCTGCCTTCCTAATAACGACATTCTTGGAAAGTATCCGATGTAACGGTTCGCCTAAGAAAGCGCAAAAGTTGAAGCATTGTGTTCTTAGTTGGCAATTTTTTGTTGTTATATCTCGTCTCTTGTCCCTTGGTATCACGAAAGAGAACTCTATCGAGGAGGTACGCATCTTCAGCAGTTAATAAAATTTATATTCGGTTATCGTAAGGTTTTTTGGAAGGTGTTAGTCATAATTTATAGGAATCACCATTGCTACGCGTTGAATTAATTAGGACATGTTTAATATTTATTATTTATAAGCTATATTGATATATTTGGTCTATTTTTTCTATATTATATATTATAATATAATATAAATTCAGCAAATAATGTAATAGTTAAGAACCGCAAATTATATTGTACTTTTATTAAGATAATACTGTTAAGCATTATTACATATAAACTTATGTTTAAAGAGTTTATATTTAGAACCTAATTATTGATATCTCGATACATTACGATCAGTAAAGAATCGAAAAATTAATATCCCAAACTCCTCTAGAAAGTGGGTGGGTCCTCAAGTCCTAAGTATGAAAACATCTTAGAGAGCCGACACCGAAATAGGCTTCTCTAACAATTCGCTATAATCAGGAAACTGGATTTTCAGGACGTGAAATTATGATTATAAGACACCAGCGCTGATTTAGCACTGATTTTCAATAAGAAGATAGCTTATATAAGATTAGTTTAATTTGAGATATATATATATAACTCCGTAGTGAACGAAGTTTTAAAATAAATTTAAACACCACTGTAGCCGAAAAAAAGTTTGTCTGCATAATTTCATACTTCGAGATCAGAAAATGACTTAGGACTCTTGCCAGAAAGTATGGGACTTTTTTTTTTTTTTTTCATATTTTGTTTTAAAAAATTATTTTTTATTTTTATTTATATTTTTTGTTTCTTTATTTATTTATTTTTTTTATTTATTCTTTTTTGTATTTATATATTGATATTTACTTTAATGATTATTTAGTTGTTATATTATTCTCATTTGTTCTACTTTTTTTTTTCTTTATCTGTTTTGGTTTTTCTGGTGGGTTTTTTTTTTTTGTCTTTTTTCGAGAAAAAGAGAGAAACCCAAAAACATAACATATTAATCGGGGAGGGAAAGCTCCCTGTAACTATGCCATTCATAGTTTACTACCGTCAAGGGTAATACCAATGTGCCAAAGACTTTTGAAAAAAGTGTTAATAATCATCTTACAGGTTGGTACCCAATGCTATTATTAATCGCTCTACTCCTCTCCTGATCAATTTTTTAATATTTTTAACATTATTTGTTTTTAATTATAAATTATTAACAATAATTTCTTTTTTTTTTTTGCTCTTTTTATTATTTTTTTTCAAAACAGGTCTCATATATATATTAGTATTATATAGATATATATATATAATATATTATATATATATATATATATATAATATATATTTCAATTTACTTATATATATGCTATATATTATATATAAATCTATTATAAATATATATAATTATATATATATAAAATTATATTGTATATTATAATTTTTAAAATATAAATAATAAAAATAATTAATTTTAAATGTTTTACCTTTTGTATAGGTGAGTAAAATATCAGCAGTATTTGATGGTGTGAGTGTTGGTTTGTTGTGTGTGGTGTGATGTGGTATGAGTTGTGTGTGTGTGTGTGTGTTGATGTGTGTGTGTGTGTGTGTGTGTGTGGTATGTGTGTGTGTGTGATTGGTGGTGTTGTGTAGCAGTGTATTTTTGATGAAATGTGCAACACCGGTAACATTTCGGGAAGCGGAATGTATTATTATGAAAACATTGTATCTAATATGAAAGAAGGGGCCTGATGGAATTGCTTCATGAACATATTAACGAATTTTCAATAATAAAACCGTGTGGTTACTCGAATAAATTAAATTGCATTTTATAATTGGCAAAAATTTTAAATCTAATAGGGTTCATAGAGACAGATTCATAAATCTCGAATATTCAAATAGAGAGTAGTTTACCTCTTTCAAATTATACAACTGCGGTAAATAAATTACGTTGCTGGCTAATGCCTGTATATAGTTAAACGAACAAATGATTAGTTGTATTATAGTTTTAATCGAACATTACTGTGAAATGAGGGCCGATCGAAAACTACCATTATACAGAACGGTAATAACGTTTATATTTAGAGTTATCTATTAATAGTTTAGTTATTAATTTAGAAATGAACAATTTTAATTGTATTTATAACAGAAAATGATAATTTATACTCTGTAACACACATCGATCTTATTTTTACAAGTCCATATATAAGTTTATTTAATTTACGGTATATTTATAAATCTCTTTTCCTGTAGTACCTCTTCTGTTTTAAGTAGTACAATTCTTTTCATTGTATAGTGGCAATGTATAATCATTATTCTGCGGTGCAAACAGAAATGGTTCTGCTCTTATTTCCATACGCAAAAGTTCAGCCCGTCTGATCCATCCTTGTCATGTTGCCAATGTGAAATTTTTTCCGGAGTCGACTATCGGACAAGCGTGAGTGACTTCGAACTATAAGTATTATATTAGAGTTATTAACCTAATGAATATCTTGGTGTTGTGTTAGTCCTCACCGTAGAATTCACACCGATTTTCTAATTTCTATCAGGATAGCCCCATCCACAAGGTAATACTTACTCCAGTTGAGTAAGGTCCGGTGATCTAAGAGGCCACGGAATAGGACCCATGTTCCTATCATTCCATCCTATCAAATACCTACCCGGGACGTGTGTTACGTTCTGGAGTTTGGATGAATGTTGACATTCACAGCTCCTTGCTAGTTAAAAATTTGGTGCTGGGCATACCTTCATAGCGGTAGTAATTACAATTTTTGAACGGTGTCTGTAATGGTACGTCCACGAGGTAGGTCTAACATAAATTAGTGTCTCAGAAAATTCCTTGTGTTAGTATTTCAGTTCATTACAACTATCTAAGGTTTTATAATTATTTAAATGTCCGGCCCCCGAATCAGTATATTGATCTATAACAGTTCATTCACTACATTAACACATTTATGGAGTACTAAATTACCTGGTGGTCTGCGTTGCTGTTATGGTAGACTTAATACGGTGTTTTCCTCGGTCCAGTACCTGATATATTATTTCCACCGACATTAATTATTATATCGTTAGGCCATATTATTGGTAAATCCACTGGCCAATTCATATACGTACCATTCACAAAATTATATCGATGCTGGACCTACGCTATTCAAAGTTTTTTTTATTATACTCAAACCATGGAACACATTTTGGTACTACTGAACCAAACCAATCGTCCCGGGTATCCTAGCCGTGATGCAGGACCGAGTTGCAACAATGTGCTGGCTCTGTATGAAAAAATGTTGTAACATATGTAGAAAATGCACTCATACCTGTTCCTTCTGCTGTACAGTAGGCTTGGTTGGGTGTCCGTGGTATAACAATAAGAAAGTCAAACCCATGTCGAAGGGTAGGGTGGGAAGGTTGACTTGGGGTGGCGAAGATGGTGAAGTTGGATTCGAACCTTATTTCCTTGAAAAAACCTTAGTGGTACATACATCTGTACCTTATAGGTGGAATGCGAGAGTTCCATACATCTGGATAATCTTTTCCGTCTATGAGACAAATTGCCTCCTCCCCGTAGCTCTGATGGGCATTCTTTATTTGTCTTCAGTAAAACAGCCTCAACCATATCCTAGGCTTGTAATTAATACATATTAATTAGGCATAGTGTTAAATCGGAATGTTACAATTAAATAGCTGTGCTAGACAACCGATTATACATTCGTAAAGTGTGTGCATTAAGTGCTCCGCTGACTGTTGTTCGATTATACTGGAATACCGATCCGCAACTAAGAGTATTGTGTTCATATTAAACTTCGAAATTCATAATTTAGTTGGCTGACAAAAGTAGCAAATGTAATATTAAATATACAAGCATAGATGTGATATGCCCTTGCATGGAGGTATTATGGGTTTCTAACCCCCATTCAGTCCTTTTTCTGAACGTAAATTACAACTAACTATTTGGTAAGTACCTATTCCCGCGACACAATGCTGGCAAATATCTTCCCACGAGAATTGCCAGGAAACAAACGTTTTGGATCTGGAATACCGGTCTCAAATGAAAAAACTAACTAACATATTTCTGCCATAGAATTGCAATTTCCAGCAGTCGAACTTAACACGGTTTTATTGAAAATTTGGAGGTTCATGAGAAATTCTCATATTCGCATACTGTGCATACAGAATAACCTATAATGATTAGCAAAAAAAATCTCCGATTAATTAAGACATCTTTTTGAATCTCTTTGTCCAACAATTTAAATAATAATAATTGGCCATCATTAACGGAAAATTCCCATTGTGCATATATATATTATATATTATTTATATATTATATATATATAATATATATTATATATATATATATATATATATATATATATATATATATATATAAGTATAATAATAATATTATATATATAAATATATTTATAGATATATATATATATTATATATATATATATATAATATAATATAATAATAATTTAAATTTATATTAGATATTATATATATATTATAATATATATAATATATATATAATATCTATATATAATATATATTATATTAATATATATATTAATATATTATAATCATATATAATATTTATATATATATATATATAGTATATATATATATATATATATATAATATATATATATATATATATTATAATATAATATATATATTATATATATTATTATAAATTAATCTAAAAAGATAGCACAGAACAACATAAATCTTTATGGCCTATAGTAATATTATAATATTTAATTGAAAATTCCATTTATTCAGTATTGTTTTTTCCACATATATGAAAATGTATCGATGTATCGAGTACCGGCGATACAGTACCGAGTACCGGTACGCCGCAAACGCTTTCACAAATACCGATGTACTGTATCGCCCAAGCTATTTCGAAAGTACGCGATGTACCGGTATCGGCCCAACCAATTTTCTGTACCGGTGCCCATCACTGTAATATATAATATAATTTTAATAAGTTTTACCATAAAATAAAATTTTCTTTTGGGCATAAAATGACAGTAGGAAGGTCAAATTTGCAAGATCTGGCAACCAGAAATAAAAGAAATAGAATCTGTCAGTCTAAGTACAATTACGCCTGTATATATATATATATATATATATATATATATATAATATATATATAATATAATATAATATATATATATATATATATATATATAATATATATATATATATATAATATATATATATATATGATAATTAATTTAAAACCACTATATTTAATTAGAAGGGGGGAATATTTAAAAAAAACACAAACTAAATTAAAATAACTATGCTGACGTTTCGTTCAACAATACATGTTGACATCTTCGGAGCAAGTAGAAGTCTTCTACTTGCTCCGAAAGGTCAACATGTATTGTTGAACGAAACGTCAGCATAGTATTTTAATTTAGTTTGTGTTTTTTAAATATTCCCCCTTCTAAATTAAATATAGTGGTTTTAAATTATTTAATTATTCGGAGTTCGAGTGTTTGAAATAGTACTCCTTAAAAATAAAATTGTTATATAATAATATAATATATATATATATATTATATATATA